>PVKC010033034.1:0-14085 GCA_004027635.1 Crocidura indochinensis
TTCCTTCCTTCCTTCCTTCCTTCCTTCCTTCCTTTCTTTCTTTCTTTCTGTTTTTCGAGCCAAAGTGGCACTCCTGGCTAAGTGCTCAGAAATTGCCCCTGGCTTCGGGGGGACCATATGGGATGCCGGGGGATCGAACTGCGATCCTTCCTTGGCTAGCGCTTGCAAGGCAGACACCTTACCTCTAGCGCCACCTCACCGGCCCCTTTGACTTCCTTTTCCCCATTGTTTCCCATCTATTTTCCTTTCTTTTTTTTGAAACAATAGTCTAAAAATGTAGGTTTATATGTATTTGATGAGTCGATTTCTCCTTTAATTCGAATGAATCTACATCCTTGGAAAGTGCCAAAATCAGTAGGGGTTGAAAACAGAGTAAATGTGCTGAGCAAAACACTTGAAATCACAACTCTGGATTTCTTTGAGGTGCTTATTCCTTCTTGACATATGTTTAAGAAATTTGGGTTGATTTGGGTATTATTCTGTATGTATGCTTTCTAGCTCCTGTCCTACTACTGCTTTCTGGCAAAAACAAAGGAAGGTGGAAAATGACAGAGAAGATAGGAAAAGGAAGCTCCCAGAATGATGGAAAATCTAACTCCAATTATATGTGGAACTACTGAAAGAAAGTTCTGGGGAGAAGAATATGAACTCTGTAGGGAAGGAATTTTGAAGTAAACAAGACTAAAAAAGGGTGGTGTTGACACACTTTACTTTCAGAGGAGAAATCTGCAAAAGGAAGGAGCAGGGAGTCAAGATCTGGAAGTTTTGTGTAAGCTACATCCTATACGCTGGTGGCATCCTGCCTCCTGAAAGTGGAGCATACTGTCCTCCATTTCCATGTGGGCTCCACTTGGAGACAGGAAACCAATGACTAAAAGTAAGTTGAGACGCTAGGTCAAAAAATGGAGGATGGCTCCCTGATTCTGCCAGGAGGGAAGACTGGTGGGTCTGTTGTGATGACTCACACAAAGGGATGGGGGTGTACTGAGATCTGACACCACAGACAGCACTGAGCAGGTAAGTGAAAGAATCAGCCCCTCTGACCTTAGTATAGCCATTGGATGATGACAACATCCCAAGAGACTGAACCAGCACAAGTTGAGTTGGACAATGATTTGTAAAACAATGATGATAGAACAAATTCAGGGGTTCCCAAACATCTAGGTAAGAAAGTCCATATTTGGAAGACGATTATTTTTGGAGGGAGGTTATGAGAAAGTAAACACAGAAATAGGCCAACAACAAACTTGTCATACTTTCTGTTTGATTTATTGATTTGTCTAGTCATTTATTCATTGACTGATTGCCTTTCAAGCAGTGCTCAGGGGCTCATTCTTGGTAATACTTGATCCTGCCATTTAGGTTTGAAGTTTCAATGCTAGGGGGGTGTTCTATACATGACAGAAATCCAACCACAATTATGTTTGTAATCAGGATATTTAAATAAAAATATTAATTAAAAATAAAGTTTCGGGGGCCGGGCGGTGGTGCTGGAGCTAAGGTGCCTGTGCTAACCTAGGACGGACCGCAGTTCGATCTCCGGTTCCCCATATGGTCCCCCGTGCCTGCCAGGAGCGACTTCTGAGCGAATAGCCAGGAGTGACCCCTGAGCGTCGCCGGGTGTGGCCCAAAAACCAAAAAATAAATAAATAAAAATAAATAAATAAATAAAGTTTCAATGCTAAGACTAGTGATGGTGAGGACCATCAGGGACATACCTGGCAGGTGTCAAGGATTAAATTTAGGGCTGTGGGATGCAAGGCATATGCTCCAGGTCTTTGTAAGTAGCATATTTACCATCATAATAATTTTGGTGGATGGGGTAGGCACCCTCAGTGGTACTCAGGGGATATTTCTGGCTCTGTGCTCAGTGATTACTCCTGGTGGTGTTCAGTAGATAGTGACAGGGATTGAACTGGGTTTAGCTGCCTGTTAGGGAAGCTTCTTAAACCCTGTACTATCTCTACAGCTCCATAATAACCACTTTTCAATGGATAATTGTGTGGAAGTGAGTTTACTCACATTATTGTAAAGACAGGAACACCATATATTTCCAGGGTTTCATTTTCCCCACTGAAACTGTCCCTATAAATAATGATGGCCCATGCCACTCTACAACCACCAATTGTCTGTGAATTTGAGAACTCTGAGTACTTCATGTTAATTAATCTTCCAAAAAAGCAACAAATGGATGAAACTTTCAGAGTCCTGGGTACCTCTAAGCAGAAGAACAGCAGCAGAGATGATAACACATTTCATATTGGAAAAAAGCAGTTCAGGAACGTTTGGATCTTTAAATGAAATATCCTAACATGTTAGAAAACAACGGATGGATATGGCAGGTGAAATGAAACCAGGAAGAAAAGTTATTTATTGCAATCCTGAATAATAGAGCCAGTTGAAGGAATAGATGTCTGATATTGATGATGCAGTATGAAAAGCGTAAAGCCAGAGTCATGTAATGCTTATCCTATTCTAGTTGTTTTGATCTGTCTTTTTACACTGGTTTATGCTGTCCTTTTTTTTTTTTTTTAAAGTTTGTTGATTGATTGATTGGTTTGGGGACCACACCCAGGGATCACTCCTGGCTCTGCACTCAGAAATCACCCCTGACAGGCTGGGGGACCATATGGGATGCTGGGAATTGAACCAGGTCCCTCCCGAACTGGCAGCATGCCAAGGCAAATGACCTACTGCTGTCCTTGCTATCCGGCCCTGGTTTATGTATTCTATAAGTTGTTTTCAAAGCTAGTGTATACTTGGGTTGCAGAATAATTTGTAAGATGAGGATTTTTGTGCATTATTAAAAATGTTCTGAGTGAAGCTAATTGTCACCTTTATTAAGGATTGCTTTGTGTCTACCATGTTTATAAAAATAAAATCACATGACACCCACAAAAATATAAGCAAACATATATATGTATAAAATGTGATCCACGTTATAGACTCTATGAAAATTTCCTTTCTCGTAAAGTGTGCACAATATTTCCCTGTATGTCCACATTTTGCTTATCCACTTAAACTGTTGATGAGTTCCTTGCTTGCTTAAGCACTTTCTGGTTGTCATGAGTAATGCTTCTATGAGTTTGGGAGTCCAAGTATCGGTGTGAGAATCTGCTTTCAAGTCTTTCGCATATATTTCCACAAATGGAACTGCTGGATCATACGACAGTACCATGTTTAAATTTCCGAAGCAATAACAGGCTGTTTTTTTTTCATACATTCCCATTAGCAATGCCCCAGGGGGCTCTCTCTCCACACTCTGCCAACACTTGTTATTTCCTGTCTGCTTTTGTATATAGAAAATCACTTGTTGTAAAGTAGAAATCCATGTGGTTTGGATTTGTATTTCCCTGATGATTAGTGATGTTAAACATTTTCTTATGTGTTATGCATCTTATTTGAAGAAACTTCTGCTTAAGTCTTCCCATTTCATATAATTTTAGGTATATGTTTAGGTATATTTGTATCATTTCAAAGGCGTATTTTCTTTGTTCTCACACATACAGCCACTATGATGGAATCCAAGTTATAGTTTGGGTTCAGAATGGGGCACAAAAAGCTTCATGCATGGAAGGTTATAGGAAGAGACTGCAAGGTGGTATTTGGCTTTGAGAGATCAATATTTTGCAAAAAAAAAAAGTGTAATGCTAACTATAGTAGGGAGTCTAGTAAACAAATTTTCTTTCCATATTGCTTTGTTCTTCTTTTTCTCTACCAAAGAAATATGGGGGCCGGGTGGTGGCGCTGGAGGTAAGGTGCCTGCCTTGCCTGCGCTAGCCTAGGACGGACTGCGGTTCCATCCCCCAGTTTCCCATATGGTCCCCCAAGCCAGGAGCGATTTCTGAGCGCATAGCCAGGAGTAACCCCTGAGCGTCACTGGGTGTGGCCCAAAAACCAAAAAAAAAAAAAAAAAGAAATATGGGCATATTTTTGATTTGGGGGCGACACCCAGTTGCACTTGGGGCTTTCTTCTGACTCTACACTCAGAAATCACTCCTGGCAGGCTCCTGCGACCATATGGGATGCCGGGGATAGAATCCAGGTCAGTCCCAGGTAGGATGCATACAAGGAAAATGCCCTTCTGCTGTGCTATCTATCAATTCATCCCCAAAGATGGGCAAATTTACAAGAATCTTAGTACCCACAATGTACCCACAATGAAAAAAGTGACTACAAAGAATAATGAGAATCTATACTTCTATTTTTTTGTTTGTTTAGACAAAGAGGAAATGGTGGTGGATGTGTGGTGATGACAGGTTTGACCTGAGTATGTTTTTCCTTGGTAGGACATTATCACCAGCACACTTATTACCATCACTGCCATTACATGATTATCATTACCATTATCACTAGTTCCATCACCCCTATCACCATCATTGTTAGGATGAACATCACTATGGTCACCACTACCACCATTAACACCATTATTATACCACTAGCATCCCCATCCACCATAAATACCACTGCTTTCATCACCACCACCATCCCGGCACTCATTACATTCAGATGTTACGGTACCGTTTTATCGACTTCTTCTTGAACAGCCGGTTCTTCTTCCTCTCCTTCTTCCTCCTCTTGGGTAGTTGCATGTCTACTTCTGGCCTTTGGTTTTTCCTCTGATTCCTCTGGCTCAGGATCAAAATTGAAAGTAAAGAAATTATAGGCTTCTTCAGCAGAAGGAAAGCCATGTGGCACCTAAGAAGAAGCAGAAATACCTCTGAATCATCTTCTGAATACTTCTGAAACAGAATGTCAGATGATACAAATCTGAAAATCTGAGATCAACCAACTCTGCACACCTGCCTCATGGTTGTCTTTTTTTTTTTGGGACACACCCAGCAGTGCTCAGGGGTTACTTCTGGCTCTACTCTCAGAAATCACTCCTGGCATGCTTGGGGGACCATAAGGGATGCCAAGATTAAAACCACTGTCCTTCTGCATGCAAGGCAAACACTTTTACCTCCCATGCTATCTCTCTGCCCCACCCTGGTTGTCTTGATGTTCTTAGTTATCAGACACATTCCAGGCAAGCTAAGTATGTCACCTTGGCTGATGGTCTGAGGTCACCAATGATGATCTTGAACAAGTTCAAAGGGAGCTTGAGACTTTAACAAGTAACTGTACTATAACTTTTTTAAAATGAGCAATTAGTTACATTTCAAAAACTACAAAAATATATTTTTTATAGAAGTCAATGTTTCAGGAAAGATTATTAAAATGCAAAAAAAGGAGTTATTATTGGATAGGCCAATGCTGACAATAGACCAATGCTTTGTTTAATTATGAGCAATATAACACTTGCAAACTTGAAATATAAAATCCTATTTGGAAGTGTTTGGAACATTCTTGAGTTAGTATGCTCATTTTTTTTTTTTTTTGGTTTTTGGGTCACATCCGGCAGTGCTCAGGGGTTACTCCTGGCTCCATGCTCAGTAATTGCTCCTGGCAGGCACGGGGGACCATATGGGGCACCGGGATTCGAACCGATGACCTTTTGCATGAAAGGCAAATGCCTTACCTCCATGCTATCTCCTGGGCCTCGCTCTTTTCTTTTTTAATCATCACAAGGAAACCTAGTATGACTTGCATACATGCTTTAAACATGCATGATTTATCTTAAATGAGATTTATCAGGAATTCTTACCGGGGGTTTAGATTTAATTTTTCGTGCAGTATCGCGGAACTTCAGTCTGGAATAACTTTGGGACTCATCTTGTTGAGTTCTTTCCACCTCTTTCCCTGGCTACAGAAGTGGGAAAATAATAAACAATTTTATTTATTTATTTATTTACTTATTTTTTACCCTCCATCTCTCTCTCCCTCACTCCTTGCCTGTATTCAAGACAGGCATTTCATTAGTATTCTTTAGAACATAAAAGCTTTAAGTCTTCATCATTGAAAATTACATGTGCTGGGCCCCCTGGGCTGACCACTTAGTCCAGGGTACTGAGATCCCCCCACACCAGGCAGGTCTTCAGGGCCATGCCTGGTTAATCAGGCCCTGTGGGGAGGGTGGGGGAATGAAATTCCTCCCCCATGCATCCACAACTACAGAGGCAGGGGCTGGTTGCACTCAGAAGACTCCATATGCCAGTTCTTCCGTTTCCTTCTGTTCTTCTGGTATGTTGGGGGCTCTGGGCAGGACAACTAGCCATAGGCCCCCTCGGCTGACCACTTAGTCCAGGGGACTGAGATCCCCCCACGCCAGGTGGGTCTTCAGGGCCACACCTGGTTAATCCGGCCCTGGGGTGAGAGTGGGGGAACAAAATTCCTCCCCCATGCATACTGGACCCCATTCAGGAGTTCTTTTCTTACTATTATTCATTTTCAAAAGCACATGGGCGCATATACTTTTTAACAACACCCAAAAATATTCTTAATTCTCAACTGTTTCTAGGAAAAAAAATGGAATTCCCTAGATTTGGAGGATAATATTCAAATAGGTCTCTAAAATCAGTGTATATGTAGACAAGACTTCTTATACAGTGGTTCTCTCTGACTGCCAAGCCTAATCCATAAACAATTGATCTATACAATGTATTTAACCCCTCTGATATATTTCCCCTCCTCTACACAGAGCCCCTTCTACTCCCTCATCTCCTAATTCATATTCGTTATCTTCCCCTTAATTAACCCTCTTTACACTCAGTTGTTTAATTTGTTAGGCGCCAAGACCGACCTCTTGCTCCAACAGTTTCTGCCCTTTCACACACCCCTACAAAGCTCATTATTACTCCTTAACTCTCTCACCCCCAATCATCAGTATCCCACATTTACCCTTTCTAACTTCAGTACTACACAGTTCTAATCCTAGACCAAAATCTTGCATTGGATTTAACAACCCCCAACTATTTTAAAAAACATACAATGGACACATATGTCTTTTGAATATTTTATGTGTATTTTATTTAACAGCTATAACTCTTTCTAAATATTCTTTTACCGTCGACGATTCTACCCACTTTTTATCTTGTCTTTTCTTTGTGAGCTGTTCAATAAGGAAGTTTGGTGGAAGAGCCCCTCAGTTTAATGCTTATGATAGAACCATGTCATGGGGATGATTGGTCTTCTTCTTATGGTCCCCATATGGGCCGATAACGCCACGTAGCATTGTTCCTTGTTTACATAGGCACATTAAAATGGGAAAATACTATACATACAAATAAGTTCTTATCTAATAGAGGTTGGAACACACAAATCTCGTAGTGCAATGGGACCTTACACCCTGAACATTGATGACCTGGCACAGGCCTCAGAAGAATGGGCATCCTCCATTCACCACTGAACCAGAGAAGCTATTTACGAAACATCCAAGGTTTTTTATAACAACATCTGGAAGCAATCCTCTACCAGGGAAGATCCTACCACTGCTCCAATTACCCTTATTTTTAGGGTCAGACTCAACATCTTTGATTTCCCGAGGGCCTCCTCCTCTTCCCCAGTGGATCCTTGTGCCAGGCTTGTCTCCTGGATCCCTGGAAGGGCACCCAGTTCAGGGTGTAAGGCAAGGCTTGGTGATGCAACTTCTCTCCTACAAGGGAGCCACCTAGAACACAGCGCCTCCTGAGCACAGCACCTCCTGGTGGTCACCTGGGGGCTCTGTTCCTGCATTCTCCTTCCTCCATTCTGGACAGAAATGTTTTGCAGTCGCAGGGTGTTTGCCTTGCAAACCGCCGACCCAGGACAGACCCGAGTTCGATCACCGACATCCCATATGGTCTCCCGAGCCTGCTAGGATCGATTTTTGAATGCAAAGGCCTGACATCAGCCTGCTCAAAAGAGACTTCCCTTAACACTAAGAAGACTTGATAACAACAATGACCCTCTCTACAGGACAGGGTTCTATGCATTGCCCTTTAAGTGTGAGGTGAAACAAGAGAACGCTCTGCACCATCCTGACTACAATATAGAATATGCAGATTCCAGGATCTTTAATACAGAAACATGATACCAGCAACAGAGGCTGTGTGAAAAATAAAAGTGTTTTGGCACTACAGACAATGACCTGGATTGGACAAACTAGTTTGCCTGGAGCCTAGAGTTGGTCTTATGCCAGGAAACTTCAGGGGTAGGGTCTCCTTATATATAGGCCAAGGCTTTTCCTTTCCATGTCGCTCATATTTTGGTGGGCCTATGCAAACAATAGTTGCCACTCTAACACCATTTTTACTGTACTCCTTTGACTCTAATCCTTTAGAAAAACAACCCACTTAAACGTTTGAGGTTAACTTAAACTAATAGGCATGTGCATGGAAATGTAATAAAATACTTTGCCTTCAATGTTTAAGGAGTTACATAAGTCTTATGTCTTTAGATTGTTTTGTGTGCTGCTAAGAAATATTATGTACTACAATCTGGGGACTTGAGGGACAAAATAATTGTACATGGGTTCTGCTTTATTTTTCTTAATGTTCTTTGGCTGCAAGTTCAAAGTTAAGATATCAGCAATGGAACTACTGAGAATTCTGTTTACGGGTGATTGTCCTTCCACTGTAACTTTACCTTGTCCTCTTTCTTTGCATCTTTGTTCTCATAATTAAAAAAAATTAATAAAATTAAAAAAAAGAAAATTACATGTGCATACTCTACATTATTAAATTCACCAATGAAAATCCAATACTGTCTTTTCTCTCAGAAACATACATTTGTTTCCCTTTTGTTTCAACTTTCCTACCCATTTCCCACCCCCTGGTAACACTTGATTGATCTTCCAGAAGTTCACTTTTGTTTTAGTTCTTATTTATTTGCTTTATTTTTGTTCCTCATGAGTAAAATCATATAGTGTTTGTCTTTGCTAATCTGGCACTTTTTACTGTTAATGTTTACTACTAGATTCGTCTATGCAAGTGACAGAGTTTTATCTTTTTACTAACTTATTAATATTCATTGTGTTTAGATATACATATATATTTCACATGGTATTTATATATTCTTTAGTTGATGGACACTTACGATGCTTCCAGCTATAGCTATAGTGCTCATTTTTCTGTTTGGGAAATTTTTTGTTTCGTTTTTTTCTTTTTTTGCAGCAGAGTTAAGGAGTGGGGCTGTTGTTTGAGAAGTGTTCAGGGAATCATAGGGCCAGTCTTCCTGATATTTGGTCAAACTATCTGGCAGTTTATCACAGAACTTCTCAGCATTTGTTGTGCTAGAGACCACAAAGACCACTTAGGTAGTAGTTGGGGCCTCTAGTGCTTTAGCCAACAATTCCCAGGGGTCTTCAGGGCTATAGCCTATAATATTTGGGCTGACCATTTAAGACTAGTGAGTGAATTCCTGTAGAATGTACCTAGCATTTAAATACAAGAACTGATTTTTGTTGTTGTCGTTGTATCTTGATTGTTTCTTTTACTTTTTTAATATATTAAAAAAACAACCCTTCACTAGTGCAACATTCCCATCACCAATTGATATGGGAATGTTGCATTGGTAATAAACAATTTTAAAACAAGAAATTAAGGAAGGTTTACTAGCAGCATATAACTCTCAAGGTGCCTTGCCATTCCTCAGGAATGAAAAACTAACAAATGCCAAATATATCTGAAGGTCAAGGTTGCCAAATTGTTCCTAATTCAGCTTTGCCTGCTCCTTGACTAAATAAATATATACTTTTAGACTTCATATACCCTAAAATGAAAAGTGTTATTTCCTCCTACAGATCAACAGAGAATCCTGTTTGCAGAGATTCCTTTCCATTTCTTTTTAAAGAGACATCAATGATCTGATGGTAAATTATTTCAACCTGAGCCCTCAAATCCTTCTCCAGAGCCTCTGGATCTGCCATCTCTAGATTGAGTTTCATCTCCAAATTGAATTTCTCATCCTCTCTTATGGGCTCATTTCCTGGGTTGTTTCCTTTCCCTAAAACAGCAAACCCAACAGCAACTGCTCTCACCATGGACTCACTGCTCCTAATCTAGCCCTTTTAGAGCCTCATTATATAATCCTAAAATCAAACCATCCCATTTTCAACTCAAGGTAATCATATTAAGAAGCCATGATATTAACTCTGGTGGGAACTGTTGCATTGTCAATGAAGCGATCCCCAAGAAATTAAAAGCAAAATTCAGTATAATAAAAACCCATAAAATCTGCCTGGGCAAGACTGGTTGAAAATGCTGACACTATGTCCCATATTGTATTGTATTCTAAAGGATAAGAGGGTTGAAACTTTCATTAGAAATCTTCATTGGCATTTTACACCAGAAATGTGCCTCAGGGGATCAGCTTAAGAGTAAATTTGTTTACTTTAAAACTATTTTTGCTTGCTTTTACGTTATTTTTTAGTTGAATTTTGTTATTTATAATTGATTTAAGGCACTGTGATTTACACTACTGTTAATGAGATTTTATGTGTATCATATTCCAGCACCACACCTTCTACCAGAGTTAACCCTTCTCTCCACAGTGATCCCAGCCACTCATCTACCTCCAACTCTATCCTGTTTCTCCCCTTTTCTTCCTCCCCCCTGTGATAAGCTGCATACTAAATATCAATTTGTGAACTAATTTATCGAATCATCTTGATGTTCACCAGTCTGAAATGCATCTTTCTAAAAGAAATGCGTTTCCTATAAAACTGTTTGTGATCACACAGAAGGACAGTTGTTTTCAGGACATAAGTTCTCCTTCTCCAACCTGCTGGACCTATTACCAGTAAAGTTCTTTCTGGAACCATAATTATGCATCTTGACTGCTTCTTTAGTGGCAGTGGAACTGGACCATCATGGTCTCAAGGCAATAGTTTGATTACCACAGTGCCTACTTGGAAACTTCCTACAGGTTCTTCCCAAATCTGACTTCTTTTTTTCCTTTCTTTAAAAATATTTTTATTTAAACACCTTGATTACAAATAAATTAGGGGCCGGCGAGGTGGTGCTAGAGGTAAGGTGTCTGCCTTGCAAGCGCTAGCCAAGGAAGGACCACGGTTTGATCCCCCGGCATCCCATATGGTCCCCCCAAGTCAGGGGCAATTTCTAAGCGCTTAGCCAGGAGTAACCCCTGAGCATCAAACGGGTGTGGCCCAAACAAACAAACAAAAAAATAAGTAAATTACAATTTACAACTACAACCCAACTACAATTGCAAAATTGTAGTTGGGTTTCAGTCATATAAAGAAAACCCACCTTCACCAGTGCAGCATTCCCATCACCAATGTCCCAAATCTCCCTCCTCCCCACCTTCCCAAGTCTGACTTCTTTTCCCAAGCCATGAAAAATGACTTCATTTCTCAGCTGTTGCATACCAAAATCAAAGTAAGATTTTTCCAAAATCTCACTGAGTCATTAATGAATGTTATTCTGTGTGCTTAGTAGCCAAAATCCTGGCCTCTGCCCCTGATAGCCTTTTAATCCAACTCTCATTTAGAGCTTAGACATTGTTCTGAACATCAAATAAGTCATAAATATACCCACGGTTGTGGGAACTATTATTGGCAGATAACTGATTTTCTTCTAATGCATCTTTAACTTTAATCTTCCTACTTTTTTGTACAGACTGTGACTACAAATGTTCTGCTTTAGATGCTCAGAAACCATAGCTCAAGGAGGGCTTTTGTTGCCTATTCTTTACTATTTTTGGTAGCAAAGAACAGGAATTGGGGCTTGAGAAGGATAAAACAGGAGCAAAAGTTCTGAGATAACTTGATAAAACTGTTTAGGTTATAATTGTGAACAATCACAGTTTGATGCAACAGAGTCATGTGAAGAGCTGCATGGGATGTTTGTCAGAACCTTCTCTCCCTTTGAACAGGGAAAGATGGAAGTCCTGTTTGTGGCTTTTATCCTTCAAGAAGGGCTGTCCTTGGTTCCATGGCCCTTGCAGCTATGTATAAGGCTCAGAATTGTTAAAGGGTTTCTATACAATTTCTCTATCCATAGAGGATCCTGCAATAAAAGCCAAAACTTCTTGAACTAGCTAAATTAAAAGATTTAACCCAAACAATATCCCAGAGTGGCTAAAATAAAGCCAGGGTGTCACTGGGTATAATCGATCATCATATGAAGCGGCTATGAACAGTTCCCAATCTGGAGAAAATCCTATGATTTTTCTCTCATTTTCTTACTTGGAAGTATTAAAATTCAACAGTATCCTCCCCAACAATCTTGTCAATGTTAATGCTCTGTTCCTGAGTAAAGTCCACTCAGCAAAGCAAGTCCAGGAGTTTTTATTTGCTGTAGAATTTTAAATGTGGATTCTGAGGATGAGATAAAAGTGAATGAATTACAATCATGTACAAATAAATAAGTATCCATTCTTAGTGTTGAAGATAAGCAATGAAAACAAGACTAGAGTTGAGATCAGATTTCGTGCATGCTCTAAGTTTTTTAAGATTATGCAGAGTCCTGGTGTTGGGTGGTGTTCTTTACATGACTGAAACCCAAACACAATTATGTATGGAATCAAGGTGTAAAAATAAAATATAAAAAAATAAGTCAGAGGGAGCTAGATATACATAGAATAGTATGTGGGATATAAGAAAAATAAAAGACACTATGGTAATAATACCCAGAAACAATAGAAATAAGGTTGGAAGGACCATTCAAGAGTATGAAGTTTACCACAAAGAGTAGTGAATACAGTTAGAGAAATAACTACACTAACAACTATCATAACAATGGTAGTGAGTGAGAGAAATAGAATACCTGTCTTGAATACAGACAGGAGGTAGAGGAGGAGGAAGATGGGGGGCTATTGATGGTGGGAAGGTTGCACTAGTGAAGAAAAGTGTTCTTTTTTATAACTGAAACCCAACTACAAACATGTTTATAATCATGGTGCTTAAATAAATATATTATTATTATTTAAAAAATAAAGATAGATAAAAGATCTTGAGTATAGTACTCAGATTAATATAAATAAGGCATTGGAGTGAAAGGTTATTGATTAGAATTGGAAGAAAATTATTGTCATGGACTGTAAATTTTTATAATAATGAAAATGCACTAAAGAATACAATTAAAATTGCTTTCTTGACATATAGTAACTTTTACTGATCATATAAAATTTGGGTAAGAAAAAGTTCACTTTAAAAGGATCACCTGTTGACATTTTGATTTTTTCCCAACACATATATGTATGTCCACAGAGTCCACAAACTATTTTCTCAGGTTGTTCATCCAGAAGTAGAAGAGAAGACATGCAAACTTACAACCCCTCTGAACTATGTTTTTGTTTTGGGGTCACACCTGATAATGCTCAGGGGTCACACCTGGCTTTGCGCTCAGAAATCACTCCTGGCAGACACAGGGGACCATATGAGATGCCAGGAATCAAACCATCATCGGTCCTGGTCCTGGGGTGGCTGCGTGAAAGACAAACACCCTACCACTGTGCTATCTCTCCAGCCCCTGGACTATGTGGTTATTTTTTAATCAAGTTGAACAGGACACAAAACAATGAAATTTAGAATTTCTCTGAATTTTGCTATTAGAACAAATAGAAATTAGGAAGAAAACCTTGATACAGTTCAACTAAAGACATCAGCAAATTAAGCCTCTAAAATATATAATTCACAATTAAATAGATCAAAATGTACATAAGGAGAGCACTAGGAAACACCATCTAGTAGGAAGTCACAACCTGTGGTCCCAGTTATGATTCATCCAAAAGGCTACTGTTTGCAGGTTCCCATGACCTAATATGAATTGTATTACAACATTGCCAAAAGCATACAGTCAGAGTGAATTGACACTGAGAATTTGTGGAATTTCAGTTTAACTTTTTTCGTCTTTATGGTTATAAGTATCACCACTTACACAGTAAATGTTTTTTAAAAAAGGTCTCACTCAGATGTAGAAAGAAACTCATATAAAGGAACATAGTCAGGGAATAACAAATGACCAAATTGATCATAATTAGAAATGTATGTACATATGGGAATGGGGATGCCTTGGGACACTGATTGAGACTGTGGGCACTCTGGTGATCTCTGTGGTGTTGAAATTATATATGCATGAAAAGTATAATTACCTATTTTAAATGATAAAAAATATATATAAATAAATAAAAGATTATTTTACAAAATAAAAAAAAAGATTATGCAGAGTCTAAACCTAATATAAAACTGGATTAATAGGGCAT
>PVKC010033035.1:0-14085 GCA_004027635.1 Crocidura indochinensis
ATCAATATGAAAAACAGCATTTAAGGGCATTAGCTCACAACTTTAATCATGAATACTCTGAACATGAGAATCGCAGAAAAGAAAACTCTGGGTTGAGAAGATATAAATGGAAGATGCCCACTCTTGTGCAAAATAAAATATGTGTTTTAAGATCACTCCAGGTACTGTATTTCTAAACCCCACCCAAATTGGTCTGAAGAAGCAGGGTAGCAGGAAAGAAATAATAAACCAAGCTAGCCAGGAAAGGATGATCATGGAGTCCATGTCCTTTTACCTTGTACTCTCTGCCTAGAGCCCCAAAAGCTAGAACACCTCTCTTTATTAAAACCGATTCCCAAAACCAGGAGGCTTCAGGTCAAGAGAGAGAGAGAGGAGAGAGACAGAGAAGAGAGAGAGAGGAGAGAGAAAGGAGAGGGAGAGAGAAAGATAAAAGTACAATATTCAGTCAGCTTTTACATATCAAAGGAAGAAATTTAAGAAAGGATGACCTTGGGGGAACACCTTTGTTTGGGGTTGATACTGAGTATCATCTTACACTGTTGGAGCCAGCGGCTGGGGGGCGCGCACTGACAGGCTAGGAACAGAGTCCTGACTCCTGGAGCAACCGCCCCGCACACAGAAGAACCAAATTAAAAGTGTAAAGAGCGACATGTGGCTCGCGAGCCGCAGGTTGCCGACCACTGGGCCCTAGGGTAAGGCTTTTCTTATTGGTCCCAGGATAAGTTCTAAGCAAGGGCTTTACTTAACATAGATTGAACTGATGAAGAGAGAAAGAAAGGTGAGAAAGAAAGAGGAAGTAGGGAAGAAAAGAGAGAGAAAATAAATAAAAGGAAATGGTAATTTGCAAAAACGTATTTGATGAGTGGGACCTGTAACATAAGTCTGTGGTGCACTGTTGTCTGTTTCATTGGTCTGAATGATCCTATGTTTTAGGTATTACTAGAAGAGATAAACAAAAGGAAGTGGGTAAATTGGAGTATTTTATCAAGACATTGTCATACTTAGCACTGTATATGGTATCTAGTATGATTGATCACCAAGGTGTAAAATTAGGATGTCCACCCTTTGTTTGCAAGAACCTCTGTGGGCAAAGAAGCTGAAGGGTTATTTTATACCTGGTAAAAAAGGCATTAAAACATTTTGTTAGTAATCACTGGAGTGGGAATCCTGGTTTCCAATCATATTCTGCACACCTGGTTCTGTGGTAAATACATTATTATAGGTCTTTATAGGTAGAGGTCAATTGCATACCTGTTCACTCTAAACCGTTGTTTCTGTAGTTGCTGATTTCTCTATAGTTTAATGAATAGTCGAGGCTTTGTGTTGCCCCTCTTCCATTTGATTTGAACACCTCTCTTCACTTTATGTTGATACCTATGGTGCTTGGAGTTTCTACCCTTTAGATCATTGTAATAGTTCATGGAGTATTATATGTATATATGGTATATAGTGAACACAGTTTAAAATCCTCAATCGAGATCATGGCCAAGAAGATAGAAAATTGGAAAAAGGGAATAATAAAGGTAAATTGTTATTTTGGTCTTATAATCAAAAGTTTTTTTTTATCATAAATGATGTCAGAAGACTGACCACAGTGTTCTTGGTGACCCAGAGATTTGGCACCTCTCACTCCATCCTTCATTCTGTGGTACATTTCCAGGCATTCCTGAAGATGCAACTGTTAAGTTTTGAGTGGATCAGGGGCTTCTTTTTTTTTTTTTTTAGCAAAGCAAAATAGTTTTTATTAGAATAAACATAAAGAGATGTGAGGACAGAGAAAGAGATCAGAGATGTGTTCAAGAGAGCACAGGGCTTTGTCCAGAGTGAATAAAGCAGACAATGGCTTTTGGGAGTTTAAACACTGAGTAAACAGAACAGTTATTCTGGGTGTTGTCCTAGGGGAAGTCTTGTAGTCAGGTTGGTCCTTTCTTATTCTTATCAGGACCTTTAGATTTTCCTCTAGCTTCTTTTCAGAAGAGGCCACTCTATTCTTCTTAAGGCCTAGGTTTCTCCATCTATGACAAGCTTAGGATTTGCATTTCAAAGAGATGTGGTCTTTCTGTTTTTGTGTTACCTCAGGAATAGGCAATTTCTTCTTAAAAGCTATTTTGTTCTAAAACTACTTAGAAATCCTCCCCATCTTTCTGCTTGCAATATTTCCCTAGGGGTCTCTATATTTTATGAGAACTGTCTTGGCACAGTGACTACTTTATTTAAATTAAAAAATATTTAAATAAATGTATTTCCATTACCCAAAGGACACAGTAAGGCTGGAAGATCACCTCCAATCCCATTAGCACTGGCCACTGCCTCTGTCTGTTCAACCATATGTGGAAGTGATTCAGCTGGCACTGCCTTACTCTGTCAAGGACACAAATATATTCTCTTTCTCCTTCTCTCTGCTTCTCTCTCTCTCTCTCTCTGTCTTTTTCTCTTTATCTATCTCACATTTTTTTGAGCCACACACCAAACTGCTCAGGGTATACTCTTCACTGGGCACAGAGAACACTAATGTTGGGATTCCGGACATCATATGGGATACAATACATCAAATCTGAGTTGGCTACATGTAAGGTCAGTACCTTGCCCACTGCGCCATCATTCCAACCCCTATATTTTGTTATTTAAACAAATGGTTTAGCACATATGGAGAAAGTTATAACAGCCAGAAAAGTAGTGACCCCTTCACATTACATTTATGAAATATAGTTCATTCCTATTGAGGTTAGACAGACTAAAGACTACAGGTTCCATTTTTCCTTTCTGTATGAAAAGTTTCTTATTGACATAAAGTTTTCAATTTGCATCAGATCTTGTAGACTGGGTAAGGGTATCAGTGCTGAGTTGGTGCCTTTCATAAATTTGAAGTCATCCTTGAAGAAGAAACTATCATACAAAATTCTTCCCACAAAGTAAATAATTTTAACTCTAGTGTTCTCAGGGGAAGGAGTCTGTTTGTGGAGAAGAATTGGGTAGAGAGGTGTTTAGTCAGTGGAGATGGTGACAATCACATACATAGAGCTGTGAGAAGCTGACATCTATATGACATATATCTATATGTGAGGCCTGACACATATTGTAAGCCAAGGGTAAGTCAGTGAAAACAAATGTTAAAAGTGAATGGTTTCAGAATAAGGAAAATTATTAGGTCATCACAAAGAGAAGCAAGAAAATGAGATAAAAATGGAATCAAAATGACGCAAGGAGGTAGAGATGTAGGCTCGGCAATCAGAAAAGCCCTGAAACTAGTACAGAAGGTGCTACATTATTTGACTCTGATAAGCATCGGAAGGATGGGATGCAATGGAAATGCATTTTCTAAGTAGGAACAAAGTTGCTATGCTATAATTTTAGAGCCAGCTAAAAGTAAAGATGGAATTGAAAAGATAAGGTTGCTTAACTTCAAGGTTCTTATTCTTAAAAAAAAAAAACAAAAAAAAAAAAAACCTAAAACTAATCTATGTTTCTCCCTGAGAAATTACATCAGATTTGTTAACTGAAGTTATTTTTAGGAGACTATGCCAGAATAGAAATTGAGTTTTAGGGAGGAAAAGATCTTGGGATGGGACATTAATAAGCCCAAGCTTATTGTCAGATTAAGTTTAGACCCACTGAAAATTGCCCAGCTAGGTGTAATATTTTTAGAGGTCTATATAACAATTTTTTTATATAAAACTCTAGATGTTAATCTAGGCTACTATTCATTCAGTTTCTACTTTGGGCCTGTCTTTTTTTTTTCCACAATAGTCAGGCCTTCCACAAAGGCAATCCTAACTTTACAATTAGAGAAATTAAAACTGAGGTATTGAAGCAATATGTGCAATTCCTTAGACATGGCTATACCATTCATAATAACCAAGATGTGGAAATGACTGTGATATCTGCTGACAATTATATATATAATCAGTATATAAAATTCAAGTGTACCTATATGTATATGTTCGTTATACATAGAATAAAATATTTTAAGTCATAAATGACAATCTGGGTAAATTGGAGGAAAATAAAAAAAGTGTGGAGGCCAGTCATGTAAGGATCCTGCTGCATGGTTTTTCTTCTTGGCTTCTCAAGGACTCAGATACATCAAAGCTGAGAATAACTGGAGCAAGAACTGATAGCTGGGCAAGATTCACCTAACTTTGACTGATATTGTTCTTTAATTATTTATCTGAAAGACATTCTATTTTGCTTATAAGATAGCATGTATATTTTTAGGGCTTAATTTTCCATAGTGACTGCATTAAAATATACAAATATAAATGTAATAAGGGTTTCTAGTTTAGGTTATAGGATTCATGTTATTAGAAAATAAAGCTTTGTTTCTACCATAAAGACTAGTAATTCGAGAAATTTTAAATTTAATGAAACTTCTACCATGAATGATGGCCATCAGATTAGATTAGTTTTATTTTTATTACAAAATGTGTACTTTTCCCCTCTAAGTGATGATTAAATTGCATCTTAAGCCTATAGTTTGAGTTCTTGTTTGGATGAATAAAAATTAAAATAAATTAAATTAAAATTAGCTACTACTATGGTTAAGTTTTTCCTCTTAGTCGATTTAGTTGTTCTCAGTGAATATATGATTTTAAAAAACATCAAAAATGTTCTGTAGTGGGTCTGAGGATATAAAGAAGCTATACCCTTTTCTCCTATTCTGTGAATCTGAGTCAGGAGATAGTTTCCCTGTTAGGTTCAATGCTATGTCATTATTAAATCATTTCAAGGGGGAGGAAGAGTTGGCAGATGGGGTAGTTTTGTAAAACATGAAATGTGCCTGCCGAATTAGGTGGATCTTCCAGTTCAAATCTACTTTTCAAGAAGGAAACTGATTTTTGACTCACCTTTCCTTGAATTACAGGGCTCTTTTTGTCAGCTTGGTTGGAAAAATTCTTTTGATCCTCTCACACATTGAATTAATTAAGCTTCAACATCATGGAATTTGTGAACCCTAGCTGGCAAATATACCAAATGAATTCACCTCATCTATAATTACCTTAAAATAGCTTCCCTGGTAGGTCATCCAGAATCCCTTCTGTCCTCATGTGCTTGGAACATTCCGGGATGTACCTTTTTGATAACTGGGGAAATGTAGCAAAGCCGAATATGAAGACTTCAGACCTGTGCTAGATTGACATGGTGGCCATTGACAGTATCAGAACTTTAACTGCCAATCACTATAGTGTATGGTCTGGTTGCATAACATCCTACTGTCTTTCTTTGAGCATTAGCTTCTGTCTCTCAGTTCTAAGTCAATGTTATGTTTATGTTGACATATTTAACAGAATTTTAAAAAATTCTAAATAATTTTTTGTTTCTTTTAAATTTGCATTTTTCTTTACATATTTAAAATATTTAGAATTTAAATATTTAAAATATTCTAGAATTTGCTCCTCTGTCTGTCTAATTGTTACCTGTCAGCTGTCACAACTGACAATCTAGTGACACAGATACCACTAAGAAGATCCCTTGCTTCCACTTACCCTCTGCTAAACACCACAAAGTTTATCCTGAGTCTTGGAGGAGTTAGCATTGTTGTTTCTTACTAGCTCATTTACTTCAGTTCTTTATATTCCACATATGAATGAAACCATGTGGCAATTGTCTTTTTCTTACTTGTTTCGCTTAGCATAATCACCTCAAGACTCATCCATTTTGTCCCAAAAGGCACAATTTTGTCTATTTTAATGGTAAAGTAGTATTCCATTGAGAATATCTACTATAACTTATTTCCCTACTCATCTGTTCATGAGTGTTTGGTTAAGAAAACAAAGGTGAGACACACCGGTACATCAACTTAAAAAATTTATTTGGAGACACACTTAAAAAATTTATTTGGAGACACATTGAAATAAAAGGGAATCAAAAGAAAACAATAAATATGCTGTAACAAATTGAAATGCTTTTACTCAGTGAAAGTAACTACCACAGAAACAAAAGGGCATCCCCAGAGACTGAGAGAAGATAGTTGTAGATCGTACATTTGATGAGAGCTTAATAGACAACCTATAAAAATGACTCATAAGTCATAAACAGAAAACAATGAGAATTTTGATTTTTTATAAAATATCTTGGTGGAAATGAATATGAAGAATTAGTTTGTTCTTTATTTTAGGGCCACATCAGGCAGTACTCAAGGTTTTCTTCTGGCTCTGGGATCAGAGATCATGTCTGGCTAGGTTCAGGGGCCCCTCTGGGGTATTGGGGATCAAACCTGGGTCAGTTACATATAAAGCAAGAGCTTTACTCAATGTTCTATATCCCCAGCTCCGAATGTGGAGTATTTGTAAATAATCTCTGCCTTTTCTTCTAGAAGAGAAACAAAAACAAAACAAAACAAAATGTATAATTCTTGAAGAATAAGCAAATACTATGGGAGTTGACTTAAAATAAGAAGAAACAGGGGATTTAAAAATTCACCCATGTGATCAGAGTGACAGTACAGGTAGGGCATTTACATTGTACATGGGTAACCAGCATTTGATCCCAAGCATCCCATATGGTCCACCAGGAGTAATTCCTGAGTGTAGATCCAGTAGTAACCACTGAATTATGTACTTCTTGCCCCAAAATTGCCCATATAGCTAGAGTATAGAGTTCTTTTTGATTGTAAAATTAAAGAGTAATAATAAATAAGTAAAATTTAGTTTACTTAGAAATTAATTAAAATGCTATTAAACTAAGCCATCTATCATTTATGTTTTTTTCTTTTTTTCCTCTCTTCCCCTTTCTCTCTTGGTGCTCAGGAACCACACCAAGCTGTGCTGAAGCACATGTGGTACTAAGGATAGCACAGACAAAACATGTTGAGCCACATCTTGGACCTGTATTTTCTTAAATGTAACCATATATGCACCCATTAAATTGCTATATTTTGCAAATTTACCAAGACATAGTAATTCAAGAGCAGCAGATTGAACCTAAAGTATTAAGTTTAAGTTAAAAAAATTGTATGTGATTCTGAAAGATATACTTCAAAAGGAGAAAATTCCTATTTTGAGCTGAGGAAACAAAAAGGCTAAGGGAATAAAACTATCTCTCATGAAAGATGTTTGAGGCAAAGAAATAATTGTTAGAGAAAAGTCTCCCTTAGGTCTAAATTCGTGTCTGCCTTGTAGCACATACTCAGCAAATATTTGTTGAATGCCTGAGCTTTGTTAGTATAGTGTCACGTGAAACAGGGATTAGATAGGCTCTGTTTGGTTCCATAGAGAGAATTTGGATTCTTTTGCTTAACAGACAAAAACAATCTTTCAGCTACTGGGCATCCTCTAAAGGGATGGAATTCTAAAGGGATCCCATCTAAAGGAATGGAATTCACACAAACTATGTAACTGTCATGTGAGTGTTGAGGAATGACGCAGGATAAGCATAGAATAGTGTGGGTCCACTGGGTTTGTTGGCTTTGGCTGCCGGCTTCTTCTGATAAGCTGTAAAGTGATCTTTGTTTTCATTTATTTATTTATTTTTTATTATATATTGGATTTTAGGCCATACTCAGTGACACTCGGGAGTTACTCCTCGCTATGTGCTCAGAAATCACTCCTGGCTAGGGAGACCATATGGGTTGCTGGGGATGGAACCAAGATCTGTCCTGGGTCAGCATATGGCCCATCTCTTCCCCACAACAAAGAAAAGAAAAAAAAAATAGAATTAAAAGAAATTGCCAAAACTGGAAGGAGAGAGGGTAACATGACAATAAAATAAGCAATTTTAATCAATCTCCCATGATAGTCCACCAACTTATCTACTGAGTGATTGTCATCTTTTCTCTTCCTATAAAGCCTCTACGGATAGGGCATCAGATCATATAAAGCAGGTCAAAATATGTTGTTAGGAAGGAGACATGAGCAGAAAATGTCATTCTAATTTTGTCTTTGAAAAGTCAGAAAAATTTAATGAAAGAGGTGACACTGACTGAACTCAGCAAGGTTCAGCAGAAGTTGTTAAGGAAATAAGGTGGCTTTTGAGATAGAGAGAGCAGACTGGACCAAATTACACTGATACAAACAAGTGAGCTATACAAACACACACACTCCAGCCTAGAAAGATGTCTGGAATATCACAAAGGAAGCTTGTCATCAAGGAAATATTCTTATGACCCCATTTCTATATAGGTGGAAACTCTAAAGAAAAGCAATTGGCGGGGTTGGAGAGGTGGCGCTACGCTAGACATAAGGTGTCTGTCTTGCAAGCACTAGCCTAGGACGGACGGAGGCTCCATCCTCCGGAGTCCCATATGGTCCACCCCCCAAAAAAGAAAAGCAATTGGCACCTGTAGAATCTGTGCAGCAATTGCCTAAGATTGGATAGAACTTTCCAGGTTGTTTGCATAGAGAGTATCAAGTTTTACACTTAAGATTTTTGCATTTTACCATATAAAATATGCTGCAATTTAAAAAAAGCTAAACTGAGGAAAGAATGCACATAGACTAATGCAGTTAAAGAACTAATATAGTTGGCATACTGGTAGATTTTATGACTCACTTGTGAAGCTCTGGATTTGCCCTTAAGCACCAGAAACACACACACACACACACACACACACACACACACACACACACACACACACTCTCATGTATATACTAATAAAGTTAAAAAATCTATATTAAGTACATACCCTAATTTTGCAATTTATATTTCTTTCTTTTAAGCTTTTGAAATTTAAAATTAGACTCTATTAACACCAGGTGAATATATTATCACTTTGATTTTAAGATTAGGTTCAATAAGTGTGTGCCTTTAAATATTTATTAACTTAAAAATAGATCACAGATAATGCTTGTCTCGTGTTTCTTTTAGGCATCCATTTCCTATCAGTTGGAGAACATTTATTTTTATGTCAAAGAGTAATACAATTTTGAAAAAGATTTTATTTGTGGGAAAAGATACCTATTATTTTACATATGGCTGTGAATATGTTTATAAAATACAGCCAAAATAGCTGAAGAATTTTCTGTACACACAGTATTAGTAAAATTCAAATTGTAGCAAATGTTTTGTTCTCTATCCCAAAGGCCACAGAGAGCCCAGAGGTGAACTCCACCCATCAGACCACTGTTTCAAGCAGCCACTTTTAAACTGGCACAGGCCAATGCAAAATTTCTCACTTACTATATAGTTCAATGGGCTGAACACAAGCTTCCCAAGGGAGCCAAAATTTAATGCAAAACCAACTGTCAGATACCAGAAACTATGAACTTATACTACAAGCTCTATACTATATTTATACTACAGCAGCCACTCGACAGGAACCAATGTACTTTTGCAAATATTTAGAACATCTTTCAGAGCATCAGTGATTGCCAGAAATCAGTAGCGTCACAGACACCAAACTAGTCAATTAAATAGATAGCACTACATTCCTTTTTGGGCCCACCAATATCTGAACTTATTTTTCACACAGAAAGAGGAATAGAAAGAACAAAAAAATTCAGTTACATTAATAGGGACAAAAACAGGAAATTCCTTGGTTGGCTACATTACTCTCTATGAATTATTTCAGAACAACCACTTTCTTAAAGTTTACAGGATTGAGAAAATCATTGGAAAATGGAATAAGCTTGAAGAAAGCTTGATAGTAATTAAATCATTTATTCTAACAGAAATGAAGAGTTAAAGAATACAATATTAGGCTTCAAGAATGTAAAAATGTAAAAAAATAAAATAAAATAAAACAAGGCAGATAGGTAACCTTGAAAACAAGGCACATGCATCATCAATAAAGAAGAGGTATTAATTTTTTTTATGTTTGTTTTTTGGGCCACACTCAGAAATGTTCTTGGTTTACTCCTGGCTCTGCACTCAGGAACTACTTTTAGTAGTGCTCAGAAGACCACATGGGATGCTTGGGATCAAAGCAGGGTCAGTCGCTTGCAAGACAAATACCTTACCTATTGTACTGTTGCTCTAGCCTAATAAAAATATTTTTTAATGAGGATAACACAATAAATATACTTGATAAATGTTAGGGTCTAGAAATCAAAGAAGGAATTGGAATAAAGTTTAAACTTTATTCTGCCTGCCAACAGCTCTTAATTGACCAGCCAGGGTTCTCTCCCACGAGGGATGAAAGAACCTCGTCACGAATGGGATTATATAGGATAGGGATATAGGGAGTTTCTAGCTTTTTGATGATCTTTAAAAAAAAATTGGCTCTTCGGAGAGATCACATGGAGGGTAAGGCATTTGCCTTTCATGCAGAAGGTCATCGATTCGAATCCCAGCGTCCCATATGGTCCCCAGAGCCTGCCAGGAGTAATCCCTGAGCGGTGCTGGGTGTGATCCAAAAGCCAAAAAAAAAAAAAAAAAAAAGCCAAAAAAGAAAAAATTGGCTCTTGTCTAGGGGTACCTTCCTACTGCTCCCTTGTCCTTTTCCTGATAGGCTACTTGGTATGGCCAGGTAGATTGAGGTAGGGTCAATGGGAATAGGCTTCTGAAGCCCCAGCATGTGGCTCACACCATGTGGTCCTTACAAAATGGTTTTTCTCTCTGCTCAGAACCTAAGAAGAAGCCTGCCATGTGGCTTTTACAAAATGGCGTCCCTCCTTGTTCAGAATTCAGGTCCCAACAATAATGTCAGAAAGGATAACTTCAACATAATAGGAAATCTCAAGAGAGTAAAAAGAATAGGGAAGAATGGCTGGCACAGGTTAATAATAGCTGAGAGCTACTCTAATTCAAGGCCTGAGACTTATGCACTTATCTGAGATCCAAGGAGGGGCAAACAAAATAAACCTTCACAAAAGAACACTGGCACACTATCATCAAAATAGCAAGAGCCAAAGAAAGATATAGGCACCCTAATGCAGCAAGAGAAAAGCAAAGATTCATGTATAAGGAAATCTCATTGGAATTCTCAACTAAAATTTTATATGTAAGAAAATAGGATGATAAATGAAAGGAAATTCCAAAGAATCATTAACTCTGCAAGTTTATCACTTAGATTTCAGGGATTGATAAAAATATTTTCAGCCTATCAGCAACTGAGAAAAAGTATTATCTCCAAACCAGTTCAACAGGTAATACTAAATTGTCTACTAGAAACAAAAAGCAAGGAACACCATTGGAAACAGAATGATTCATTAAAGTCTTAAAATGAGCAGGGGGATAGAGTATATTTAGGTGACTCATAGCTTGAGTTATAGAAGTAAATCTGATAGGAGAAATAGGCACAGAACAATATATGTAAACAGTGCATTAACCTCAAAGCAAAAATACTTAAGGAAACAAGAGGCAGCAAATGAATGTAGATCATTAAACTAAATGCAAGATCAAAGGGTAAGTGTGGAAAATAAGATAAAGTCAAAGGAACAATGGCAACTGGCAAAAATTCTCCAAATCTCTCTAGAAAAATGGCAAGGAATTATTTCATAGCAATAATATTTCTAAATAGTAAGAAATTGAACTCTGCTATTGAAAGATACAAAGTGGCTGGTTTGATCAGGAAATAAAATTCAATCTTCTAGTGCTTCAAGGAGATGTCCAAATTCTCATGATAAACATAAGCTGGGAATGAAAGGCTTGTTGACATTAATACAAGCTAAACAGTAAACCTTAATAGAAGTAGGGACACCCATAATTGTATCAGAGTAACTAGCATTCAAACTAATGTAAGTAATAAGAGATAGAGATGGGTATTTTATTCTGGTTAGGGGGTCAAGACTTCAAAAGGACTCTAATCAGCATATAACAACTATAAAAGGGGCAGTGAAGTTTATAAAACAACTGCTGGGGGCCGGGCAGTGGTGCTGGAGGTAAGGTGCCTGCTCTAACCTAGGACGGACCTCGGTTTGATCCCCCGGTTCCCCATATGGTCCCCCGTGCCTGCCAGGAGCAACTTCTGAGTGAATAGCCAGGAGTAACCCCTGAGCGTCACCGGGTGTGGCCCCAAAACAAAACAAAATAAAATAAAATAAAATAAAACAACTGCTAATTGACTTGAGGAGATATATGAATAATAGTATAGGAAGACTTTCATACTACACTATTTTTTTGTTTTGTTTTGTTTATTTTGGGGGGGGGGAATCACACCCGGCAGTGCTCAGGGGTTATTCTTGGCTCTATGCTCAGAAATTGCTCCTGGCAGGCTCGGGGGACCATATATGGGATGCCAAGATTTGAACCACCCTCCTTCTGCGTCTAAGGCAAACGCCTTACCGCTGGCCCATCATTATACACTCCTGAAACTAGACAGAATATCAGTAAGGAATTTGCTATTCCTTACTGGAAAAAGTTTTAAATGAGGAAGTGGAAGAACTGGGATAAATAGACATGAGTAGGACCATCTACCCACTAAGGGCCAAATACAGAAAAGATGAAACACTCTCTAGGGTTCAATTACATGCTGGGGCATAGTTTGAGTTTTCATAAAGTTCAGAAAGTAAAAATCACATCAAGTATTTTTTCAGACCTTCAAGACATGAAAGCATTCTATAATACATAGAAATTGGTGCCAGAGAGATAGCATGGAGGTAAGACTTTTGCCTTGCATGCAGAAGGATAGTGGTTCGAATCCCGGCATTCCATATGGTCCCCTGAGCCTCCCAGGAGCGATTTCTGAGCATAGAGCCAGGAGTAACCCTTAAGCACTGCCGGGTGTGACCCCAAAACAGAAAAACAAAAAACAAGATTGAAGGATGTGTGGATCTCTGGAACTCAATAATCTCAGCTGAACTCTGAGCTACACACACCGATGCTCAGGGTGTGTGGCGTTCAGGTTTCTCCATGAAAAATTGGGGCTGGAGAGATAGCATGGAGGTAGGGCTTTTGCCTTGCATGCAGAAAGAATAATCCTGGTATCCCATATGGTCTCCTGAGCATGCCAGAAGTGATTTCTAAGTGTAGAGCCAGGAGTAACCCCTGAGCATTGCCAGTGTGATCCAAAAACAAACTAACAAAAAAAAATAAAGAAATTTTCCACTATAAAAAGTAACTCCAGAACAAACTCCAATATTTAGAAATTGAATGTGATATTATTAAAGAATCATAGGGTCATGGGCATGGAGAGATAGAATAATGGTAGGGCATTTGCTTTGCATGGGACAGACCCGGGATGGATCCAGGTTCAATTCCTGCATTCCATACGGTCCTCCGAACCTAGCAGGAGCGATTTCTGAGTACAGAGTCAGGAGTAACTCCTGTGTGCCACCAGGTGTGACCCCAAAACAAGCAAACAAACAAGCAAAAAACTAAAGTTATTCTTTGAAATGAATGACAATAAAACTATCAGACCAAATGCAGTATTAAGAAGGAAGATAAAAAATCCCCCAAAATTTACCTAACTCATAGCTTATAAAATAGAAAAGGCCCAATAAACGAACCCCCAAGAAAGTAGAAGGAAGAAAATAAGAAATAACTAGAACAGAAGTAAATGATCTAGAAATCTAAAGATAATATAAGGATTGATGAGACTAGCATCTGCTATTATTAAGGGAAAAAATTGAGAAGTCCTTGAAAAAAAGAGGTAGAACTCTATTAATTGAATCATATGTGAAAGGGGAAAAATTACAACAGGTACCCATTAATATAAATAAATAATAAGAAGAAGTTACTATGGACAACTTTATGACAAATGGGTTTCATTTCAGTGATGGTTCAATATATACAAGTTAGATAACAACCCCATCAACAAATGTAAAGCTAAAAATCATGTCTTTTATATATTATTGTATTTTATTTTATTTTTTTAAATATGGAATGCTTCACGAATTTACGTGTCATCCTTGAGCAGGGGCCATGCTAATCTTCTCTGTATTATACCGATTTTAGTATGCCTATGCTGCCTGCCGTGGAGAAGCGAGCACATATTTTATTTTTTTGACTGCAGAATCAGAAGTGAGCTCTGTTGGTGTGGTCCAAAAATGTTAAACAAAAAACTGTAACACGCCCGGGAGATAGCATGGAGGTAAGGCGTTTGCCTTTCATGCAAAAGGTCATCGGTTCGAATCCTGGTGCCCCATATGGTCCCCTGTGCCTGCCAGGAGCAATTTCTGAGCATGGAGCCAGGAGAAACCCCTGAGCACTGCCGGGTGTGACCCAAAAACAAAACAAAAAAAATTTCTGATGCAAGTTTCCTTACTTACC
>PVKC010033036.1:0-14083 GCA_004027635.1 Crocidura indochinensis
TGATATAGGCCACACATGTGGTGGATAGGGTCTGAATAAAGCTGTTACCTCCTGAAGCCTGCCTGTGAGTGAGATTTCTACCTGTCACTTTCCTGGACCCCAGACCCATCGATTAATGGAGGATGGAGCCACGTGGCCTGGGAGAGCAGACAGAGGCCTCCATCTCCATCCATCTCCATCCAGCATCATCTTTATTTATATAATACAACAAATGGCTATGCACTCAGAAATGGCTCCTGGCTTGAGGGACCATATGGGATGCCAGGGAATCAAACCAAGGTCCGTCCTAGGCTAGTACGGGCAAGGCAGATGCCTTTATCCCTTGAACAAACACTCCGACCCCCTAAGACAAAAAGTTTTAAGAGAGAAATCATGTGAGCAAAGAGCTCAAAGTCTCGGTTTTCAAACTTCTATTTAAATTTTGATATGTATGTACATGTATTCACATATATATCTTGGCGGTCTATGTATTATTTGGTCTGTGTTCATACATAATATAAATATTACATGTATGCTATATTTTATATTGTGCATGTTTCATACATAACATGTAATTTAAAACCTACTTATAAACAGTTTAAAGTTAATTTACTATGGACAAAATAGTGCCTGGGATTGAAGTGGAAAGTGTCTAATGAGATGGGAAAAGAAGAAAACCCCATCTCATCCTTCATCCTTCATCCTGTTCCCCAGTTTTCTGTGATGAATTGTCCTTAAAGCCACACAAGCAAACTCTAAATATTTTCAAAATGTTTTAGATTCCATTTATCATTTCCTCTGGTCCCAGAACTTACCTTGTGCTTGACACTCTATGAGATGCTAGAGTCATACATGGAGGAATTACTTCCTTTCATGCAGGGACATGAACAGAAAATGGAAGAATTATACAAATAGGAACTAAAGGTGGGAAGCAGCTAGGCAATACAGAACAAAGCATGAGTCTGCAAAGGGCACCTGGATTGAATTGTATCAAAGAGTTAGGTGTCCTCTTGTGAGAGAGTTGATAATGTGAAGGAGGGAACTCCTGAGGTTATGTCAATTCCAGACCTAAGAGTATATCTGGATTAGCTGTGTGAGGTAAAGACAACAGGAGGACATTGGAAATCAAAAGAAAATTGGGAAGCCAGATAAATGGGAAGGCACAGCACGTGGAATTGTCAGAGTCCAGAACCTTGAGGAAAAGTCCTTCTACAAAGTAAGCTTCTCCAAGCCATCCCAGGCTCTCCAGGCAAGGCATGAGGGGACCATAGGCCCCAAACCTCCAGCAGGAAGGGGTAGACCTGAAGCCATCAAACAGGATACCAGTGTGAAAAGAAGACTGTTGAATAAAAAAAAAAAAAAGAACAAAATGACTTTGGGAGATTAGGCCTGATGGGCTAGATTTCACCCCTAAAATCCAGCTTTATTTACCATTGCAGGCAATAGTAAGAATACTAAAATTCAGTGAAGTTCTGTGGTGACAAGGAAAGGCACCATTCCTCCCTGCAAACTCACTGTGCAGAAGGGGATGGAGGGAGCAATGGAGGACTGAGAGGCTGTCCCAGAAGGACCTAGCCAAAGTCTCTCACTGAAAGAACAAACTACTCCCTCAAGGAAACCAGCCTGGTAACTGTTTGCCTGAGGCAGAGATATTTGTGTGGTGCACACACAAGCCTTCCACCTGTCCCTCACAAGGTTCTACAAAAATTAATTTTTCTACAAAAATTAATAGAGGGCCAAGAAGTTAAAGTGCATAGTAGAGTAAATGCCTAGCATGAACAAGGTTGAATTCAATTCTCAGCACATCTACAAGCTTTTCCCACCTCCAGCTTTTCCAGGACTGGGCCTTACTAACAAAGGAAAACAGCAAGTACAGTGATTCTAGAGGGATTTTTATTTACTTTCCATTATTTGGGGGCCAGAAGACTGATTTTCAGTCTTCTGGATAGTTCAATGCAAAAGGCCTGAGGATGTAGTGCTGCATAGGCCCTGTAGTGCAGAGGACCCCATTATTGCTGTCCCAATATTGGATGTAGCATTCATGGCTACACTCACTGATGCTCAAAAGACCATCTAGTACCAATAATTGAACCAGGGTCCTGTGTGTGCAAAGCCTGAGCCCTTAAGCCCTGTGCTACCTCCCCAGTCCTGAGTTTAAGTTGATGTCACAGTTTCTTGCCTACTGCTCAAAAACATGTTTTCTCCTCTGCTCCTTCATCTTCTTTCTTCCCTAGAACTCTCCTTTCTCCCATGACACCTTGACAAAGAAAAATGTTCACCATGGCCTTGTTTTCAAGATTCAATCAAGACTATGCTTTTATCTTGTTCTTAATAGCACCCTGCATCGATAAAGCCTGGCTCGGCTTTGTGGGCCTTAATTATTTCCCAAGGATCGATTAGGCCTCTGGCCTCTGGGGAGCAGGCTGCAAGACAGCTTGCAGATGGATGAGCTGTGTCCTGGCCAGAGGGCCTGCTCCACCCGGGCTGCAGGGGCTGCCCTATTTCTAATAGACACCCTCTTTGTTTCCGCCTCCCCCACCCATCCGGACTTTTCAACAGAGACTACAAACATGATAAGGCCTTCTCAGTTCAGAAAGGAAACCAAGGCTAGGGGACTTCCCTTCCCTGCACCAGTCAGTGATGAGACAACAGATCCTAGGGTAGGATTCCCCTGCCCACTCTGTCTTCAGGACTCAGCACAACAGACTGTATTTAGACAAAGAAATGCCACAGAGTGAGTCCATGTCTAAGGAGAGACTGAAGAGTTCAGTTCTGCTTCTCTGACACTTCTGCAGGCAGGCAGGCAGGCAGGCAGACAGACAGACAGACAGACAGAAATCTAAAGGCCAAGGTTGCCCAGTGATCTTACCTTTCACACTCAGGAGTAAGTACCAAGCACTTAATGCGCTTGATACTGTCTTCAAAGGTCTACAAGCTGCCATCTATGACCTGTACCCAGATCTGGGGGAGGATGTGAGAAACTAAGAGATTAGGCTAAGTGGGGTCAGATGTTCGGTCATCTTTATTTGATCAGGAAACTATATTCATTTAAGAGTCATCTAAGTCAGTGTAATAATAAAATTAACTTTCACTCAGTTCTTATGTGCCTTTCCAGAAGTGGGCATAGAATTGACTATCTTGCCAACAGTCAGAAAGTGGTTTGAAACCACTTTATAGATTTGGAACAACAACCTAGATTGAAAACCAGGAAATCTGGTAACAAGTCCCTGTACCTTCTGTTTTCTCAGGTTTCTAGAACAGCTAGAGGACTCTCGATTGTCATAACAGAAAAGCTTTAGGTAAAAAGATCATATCAAGGCTTCATTTCCTTGATCACCTGCCCAAAGATGTTTTCTTAGTTGAAGGAGAATCAAGCATCACGACTGCATCTTCCCTGGGGACAGAGACCAGGTATGATTCTTCTTTGCATTCTCAGCACCTAAAACAGGGCCTAGATAAAAGCAGAAGTTGAAAAGCTGGAGAGCCTGAATACATACTTTGTATGCAGAAGGCCCAAGCTCAATTCTAGTACCAAAATGGTGCCCTGAGCACCAATCCAAGTACCCAAGGAGTGACTTCCAAGCACTAATCCAGGAAGAGTTCCTGGAAATCTATGTATGGCCCAGAACTGAATGAGGGAAGAGAGGACAACATGAGAATCTAATGCTGAAATAGTCCTTGCTGACTACTTGCCCACCATACATATATTGTGTAATTAAAGGCAAGCCAATGCATTTCTATAGGTTCTAGTCTCCCAATCTATAAAATGGAGATAATAATGCAACCTTCCCAATGTAACTCTACAAGCATAACCATACTTAGAAAGACCCTTCCCTACCCAGCACAAAGTACTGCTCAATATACAGTAACCATCAGAACTATCTTTGATGATCAGACATAGAACTGTACTGGGCTTATAGCACCCCAGCAGTGTTCAGGAGTTACTCCTGGCTCTACGCTCAGGATTCGCTCCTGGCAGGCTCAGGGGGCCAAATGGGATGCCAGGATTCGAATCACCATCCTTCTGCATGCAAGGCAAATACCCTTACTTCCATGTTATCTCTTCAGCCCTAAAACTCTTTTCTAAAACTCTTAAAGCTCTGAGTGCCTTAGCATCTCAGGGTGGCATCTTGATTGTATTAGTCTCTGACTAGGTCCTCCCCTGCTCCTGGCCTCCCAACAGAACCAGCTGTCATGCAGATGATTCTCTTCTCAGCAGGGTTTTGTGCTTTCATGGACTCCTCTCAGACAGTATGTGAGATAAGACACAATTGAAATCAACCTAGCATGATAGTGGGGGGAGTGGGGAATCAGAGATTAGTTTAGTTATGGCTTATATCAGTGACAGTCATAATCACTGATTCTTTCAGAAAGAATTGTCCTTGTGGATGTATGCAGTCTCTTTTCTCCCCTTGAATATTGCCATGATGTGAGCACAAAAGTGGATTTTCCTGTGTTGGTGATTTCTTGAGACTTGGATGAAAGATTTGCATACAAAATTCAAAAGTTAAGTTTATTGGACAGTTTAAGTAAATAAGTCCCTGAGTCTCTTCCCAAATGTCTCCTTTGAGACATCATTTGTCCTGTCCCTGGCACTTTCCTATCTCGTGTATGATGTCCCAGTCCCGTCTACTCAACTCCAGTGTTTGACATCCCTATGCTGTTCTATATCCCATGTACACTATCCTAGTCTGCAATTATGTCTCTGAAATTTTCTCAGATTGTACCTTAATGGCTTCTTGATGTCTTTTTTTTTTGTTTGTTTTGTTTTGTTTTTTGGGGTCACACCCAGCTGTGCTCAGGGACTACTCCTGGCTATCTGCTCAGAAATAGCTCCTGGCAGGCACGGGGGATCATATGGGACACGGGGATTCGAACCAACCATCTTAGGTCCTGGATCTGCTGCTTGCAAGGCAAACGCTGCTGAGCTATCTCTCTGGGCCCATTTCCTGATGTCTTGTTCTAGCTTTTTCTCAATCTTTTTTCCGACTGCCTCCATGTGCTTATGGGATCCCTTTGTTCCAGGCCTAACGTTGGGCCTCTCTCAACTGTACCCCAGTGGTTCCTGTCATCATGCCCTGGATTTTCTAAATTCCAGCCATAGCCATGGTGAGCACAGATCAAACTCCTGTGCTCAGAATCTCTGTACTTGCCCAGACATCTAAGCCCTGCCTGAATCTGAGCTTTCCTGGGCAACTGATGTCTTCCTCTATTCTTCCCCTGCCTGGGCTTATGGCATCTGTCTAGACACACAAACCCTAATTGATTCAGCAATCAACCTGAGAATATGTAAATAAAGAGGGAAGCATGTAAAGAAAGAGGGCTAGAGAAAGAGAGAAACAGAGAGAGACATAGAGAAGAGGTCTAAGGGATTCCTTTTATCTGACGCAATCTCCTATCTCCAGTCACTCCATTATCTATTTTGATTGACTCCCTGTCCTTTAGCAATGCTTTAAAATGAAAAATTAAATTCACCTGGTGCTCCACCCTTTCACTCAGGCTCTGTCAATGGCAATGTTGCAGTGGGAGTTATGACAGCCATCTGGCACTCATGAAGAAATTAGTTGCAAAAACAAAGCCAACACACAGAGTATAGCAGAAAATAAAAGTAAGAATCAGATTCTTAATGACAGAGGAGCTTATACTAAAGTAATAAACTTGATAGCCTCCTGCCTCAAGACTTCTTATTATACTAAATAATAATGTTCCTTACAGTCAAAGTTAGTTTTAAGTTAGTGTTCTTCATAGAAAACACAAAATGTTCTAAAATTTTTTTCCATCTTAAATAAAACAATATCTCTGAAGGCCAAGAAGATAGTTCAGGAATCAAAATACTTGCTTTGCATGTGGGTGATGCTAATTAAATCTCCAGCATCACATATAATTCCTCTGAACTCCACCAAAAGTGACCCTGAACATAGTGCCAGGAGTCCTGAGCTCTGCCAGGTGTGGCCCCAATCCTCACCACCCACCACCAAGTAGTAATCTCCAATAGAAGATTAATCATTAAATCAGCTTGAAAGAAAGCAGTTATTTTGATATGACTCAAAGTCCTAACTACTGCTCAGAAACAAAAACATCAACAAGCACTGGGATGAAGCTAAACAAAGTGGAGTCTGGAAAGACACCTGTGGTATTGGAAAGGAGCAATCAGGCTCTCACTCTGCTACCAGCCTGGCTTTTTAACCAACTCCTGGAAATCTAAGGGAGTAGATTTTTTTTTCCTGGTTTTGGGGCCACACCCAGTGACGCTCAGGGGTTACTCCTGGCTATGCACTCAGAAGTCGCTCCTGGCTTGGGGGACCATATGGGGAACCAGGGGATTGAACCGCAGTCCGTCCTAGGCTAGCGCTGGCAAGACAGACACCTTACCTCTAGCGACATCACGCCAGCCCCAGGAGAGTAGATCTTTAAACTGTCCTGCCCAGGCTCTACACTGACCCAGAACTCCCAATTCTCTTCTAACCAATGGGCAACTGTATCTCACACTTTATGGGTGAAATACAAAGTTTACCACCAGGTTTAGACAAAGTGATTCATGAAATCAAGAAAGAAGAGAGACCAACCCTAGGCAGCCTTACGCTGCCAGGGATACCACAACACCGAACATAATTTCCATAACTGCACCTGGAAGACTCAGCAGCAGAAGGGGAAGTGATGGAAACCCAGAGCTTCCTTAGGCCTCCACCTACCACATTATTTAGTTCCAGATTATAGGTTCTGAGAGGAGATGAAGAGGTTGAATACTGAAGTCTCTGTTCTCAGCATGAGTGCTCTTGCAGGATAAGAACTAGGGAAGATGTCTGGGCACCTCTGAAGCAAAACTTACAAATACAAATGACAGGCAAGTCATGTTAAGTATCAAGAAGCTGTGAGCATTGCCAGAAAAAAAAGAAGCTAGAACTAGATAATGGAATGGAGAGAATCTAGGGGCTGTCTGACCCTTATCTATTCTGGAACTCACTGTTGAGTGTGGAGTTAAAAAAACATCTATGCTTCATGGTACTCTTTCAGAAATAGTATTGCAAACCATATGCCTGAAAGGAAAAGGGGATAGAGTTAAGGAAGAAAGAAGAAAAGTGTCTGCCATAGAAGCACATAGAGGCCTGCCACAAAGCAGGCCATGTGTATGTGTGGGGGGTGGGGGTGGGCAGGGACACTGGTGAAGGGATGGGTGTTGTTTGAAACTCAACCATCACAACTTTGTAATTGCGTAGCTCATGGTGATTCAATAAAAAATGTATAAAAAGGAAACACATACACACACACACACACACAAAAAAAAATCCATGCTTCAGAGTGAACTGCAGAAACATTCCTGTGTTGGTAACAAATTTAGCCTAAGCATGATTTTATTTTTACCATCAATGTACTAATGATGATTTTCATATTTTCAAGTTTTTTAAAACAACACAGAAGCATGTACAGAACAAAGTCTGTTACCAATAAAACCTTAAATATTTATCACAAAAGGCCAACTTTATATAGCTCAAGGTATCAAAAGAAGTTTAAATCAAATCCCAAATTTGATCCCTCCATTACATAGTCCCTGAGCACCACCAGATGTAGCTCTGGTGGCACATAAGCACTGCTAGAGCTGAACTCCAAACTACCAGGCCCACCTATTGCAACCAGACATCAACAGCTCCAAATTCTGCAGGCATTTTCTGCCTAGGGGGTGTTGCCTCCTAGCCCAGTTGTTGACCTGTTTCCACAAACACCAGCACCACCTGTCTGGCAGGAAGCCCTGCCAGGGTCACTGCCCCTTGCTGAATGGAGCCAAGGAGCTATTTGAGGAATCCTTATCACCCAGGAACAGAAGCCATAGGGAACCAATCCTCTTACACAGTCTGAATTCAATTCAAGCAAGCTGTTTTTGAAGCTTCCAGCTGGCTAGCATTCCAAGCAGTCACTGACAGTAGCAGGTATTGTATCAGCCCAGAGAAGTCTCTTCTATAATCAATGAAATTCATTCTACTCAAATACCCCATTCCAGCCAATGGACAATTTAAATAAACATTTCAAAGGGATTGGGACTATAATTGAGTCTTTTACATGTATTCTACATGCAATTTGCTGTATAATAGAATCACTTATAGTTGCACTCCCCATCAAGAAGTGACAGCAATACTTCTTATTTAAAAGCATTTGTTTTAATTTTATTAAAGAAAATTTGTTGACATTTTGTATGTATTTCAGAGTTGATTGCTGGAAGGACTGAAGACCTGAATGCAGGCAGTACTGGTGACAAAAAAGTGGGGGAACAGAAGTGATGGCTGTCTTTGGAGAAGTTTCTACCTATTCTTTAGCTATTTTCCTTTACTTGTTCTTTACCTAATTTTTACCTAGCTCAAGGCATCATGAGTAATATAAGGACATACTGTGAGATGTATTTATTTTTGGCAAAATGTTAAATCTTTGATGACATATAGACTCATTTTTGTAAACACTAAGCATCTCAATCAGAGTATATCATTGGGTTATCCATCTATAGCCATTTCACAAAGTGAGCCATACAACTCGTGGTATAGTCAAATTCTGGTAGCCTTGGGTGCAATTGCAAGAGGGATGTTTTTCTATTGGTTTCTCTAAAAAAGATAAGAATTCTGGAAGAATACTGAATAATTTTTTTCTGGAAATGGAGCTGTAGATCAACTATGTTTGGCAACTATTCTTGACAGCTTCTCTTCTAGATAAAACAAATAGGTTGGCAATCACAAGTACTGATGAGGGGACTGTGGTACTATCATATGCCTTGCCTCTCCTGGCAGATTCTGAGACAGATATGCACATGTGTGAAAGGTAGGAGTTTGAACCTACACTGAACAACCCTGGCCTGACAAAAACTTTGCCAACATGTCAGAAAATTCAAATCAAATATTACCTACTAGAGTTGTATCACTTCCATGCAAAATGTCTGGGATTTATGGCTTGCCTAGATTATTCATCAGAAATAATTTGTCCAGGAAGGGTTTGTCCTTGGGTAAGACAGCTCTCTGCAATTGCAGGCTCCCCTCAAGGCACTGAGAATTGGAGGCTATTTGTTGAATGATCCCTCAAAACTGAGCAATAAGCCTTTGGAGAAAAATCTGGGCTCCTGGATGATGTATCGTATATCTACAGAATCATCAGGTGTATAGAACCAGAATTTCTAACTCAGTGTGAAAAGATTGGTCAGAAGAATCATAGAATCATAGAGAATTCAAATCCACCTTCATTGAGGTGGCCTGGTAAGAGAGAAACCTGAACTGATGGTAAAAAGGGCCTGGGGATTAAATCAACACTGACATTTGATTACCTTTTCTTCTTGTCTTGAAAATAAGGGTAAGTTTTTCCCCTTCAGCTCTATGGTCAGATTAAAGTTGTGTCTGGAAAAATGTAAAGCACTTTGCCAGCATTTGCAAAGAACAGTTCCTCTTAACACCTCCACCCTCGCTCCAAACTGAGGACAGTAATACTTTGCTAATCTGTATGGAAACCAGCAACTTGGGTTCTTCCAATACACAGTTGCTAAGTTCTGAACTGGCCAGTCTTATTCAACTCAGTGCAAAGACTCACGAGTACAGAGTTGTTAGGAGTGCCTTGATACATGAAGGCATTTGTGAGACAGCTAGTATCAAAGTGGTTTCTAAAATGTGGTTCTACAAGGTTAAAGATTACATCCTCTGTTCCATGCATAGTCATACCATCCTTGCCAACTCAGTTATCAAAACACACACACACAACACACACGCATGCACACACACACACTGCTAACACATGTGAAAGCCTAACAAATCAAGATTGTAAACAAAGACACAGCTGATTGGCCAAATCACACCCATATCCTCGAAAATTCGTGCCCTCAGGACACACATGCCTATTCACATACTACTCAGCAAGCAGTATACATTGACTGAGAACTTGTCTAAGATGGGGCCCTGAGCCCTTAAAGAGATCAAGCATTAACCTGGACAGAGCTCTCAAAGAGCAGCTTGTCTTAAGAGAATAACAAAATATGAATCCATAAAATTAATGTTAGAAATTAAGGTATCCAGAGGGAAAACTTGTCAAGTTCCTTCCTGCTCCAAAGATCTAGGAATTAGCAAATCACTGTCCAAATTATTAAATTTTACTTTTCAAATTAACCAACCTTGGATAGCAAGAGCTATTTGGGGTGTGGGAAAAGGTAGTATTTGGCCACATCCAGCGGTGCTAAGGAGTTACTTCTGGCTATGTATTCAGGAATTACTCCTGGTGGAGCTAGGAAGACCATATGAGATGCCAGGGATCGAACCTGCATGTAAAGTAAGCATCCTACCCACTGTACTATCTCTCCAGCCCCAGGTAATAAGAATTATTTATTCTTATCTATTGGCCTGTGTTCTGAATCTTCTCCTTTCTATCAGTTTGGGAATCTTGCATGATACCACTACACCAGTGGCACAGTTCCTTTCTATCAGTTTGAGGGTCATCCAAATACCCAAAGTTTCATGACTCAGAAAACCCTTTGTGGGGAGTTTTGTATTTGTTTGGGAAGTTATTATTGCTTTTTTGTTTGTGGTCCATACCAAGCAGGCAATGAGGGGTTACTCCTGGCTCTGCGCTCAGAAATCACTCCTGGCCATGCTTAGGGAACCACATGGGATGCCAGAAATAGAACACAGATCAGCCATGTGCAAGGCAAGTGCCCTACCTGATGTACTATAACTCAGACCCCCACAACCTTTGTTTTTGATTTCCTGGTTTTATAATTCCCTGAGCACAGTTGAATAATTCTTCTGATTTTACCTTGGGTCACTTCATAATGTTGCAGTTGGACAGCTCTGGTAACCCATTTAGGTTCACTTCCATGTCTACAGTTTGTCTATAGCTAGCTCGTTTTCAGTTGTGGGGACCAGGGACTTATCTTTGTTTCATATGGCTTTTTCACACAGTAGATTTAGAACACATTCTAAGAGAAGAGCAGAAACTTTAAGATCTTTTAAGAATTATGCTCCAAAGTTATAATAACTTCCACACATTTTATGCAAAAGAACAGTCACAAGATCAAACAGATTAAAAGGGAGAGATAACGTATTGCACCTCTGATGCAGCTTATCCTAACATAATTTGCTACTTATAATCAGAATCTTTGGTCAGCATTAGTAAGTAGTATTCGCGTCCTGTTTCATTAGAAATTACACATCAATAAAAATAAAATATTCTTTTTTGTTTTGTTTTGTTTTTTGGGCCACACCCGGTGACACTCAGGTGTTACTCCTGGCTATGCGCTCAGAAGTCGCTCCTGGCTTGGGCGGACCATATGGGACGTGGGGGGGGGGTTCTCCGCAGTCCCTCCTAGGCTAGCGCTTGCAAGGCAGACACCTTACCTCTAGCGCCACCACGTTGGACCCAAAAATAAGATATTCTAACAAAGACTGTGATCACATTAGTGAAGATGGTTTTTTTTTTTTTTGAAACCATCTTTGTTTTTTTCTAAAGGCCAAAAAATACTACTTCTTAACTTGTACCACACTTGGTCCAATAGTTTCACAATACCCACCAAGATTTCCAAGAAAGCAAACAGGTACTTTATTTGTAATAGTAGAATTAAATCCAAAAATCTTTGGTTTCATGTCCCAAACCTCTGTTGACTATTGAAAAAAGAGGTAAACCAACAATGACGCAATGAAGAAAGACCATCTGGTATTCATAGTTCCTCAATAATATGCGATGCATTTCAGGTTTCAAGGTTGAGTAATTTTTCAGTTATGCTCAAACATCATATTACAAGTTAAGTCGCTGGCACCGCTGTCATGGGGCCTGTCCGATTACTGACTCTATTCCTTAGCACCTTATCACTTTACAGTCCTCCAAATACTTTCAGGCAGTAATCCAAGTAGTACATCAGGAATCGGGTTACTCAGCATTTACAGATCTGAAACAGTTCATAAATCAAAATTGACAAGAAATTAGCAGATTAGTTTAGGCAGTAGAAAATCTTGTGATTAAATCTTTGGGCTCATAGGCTGACAAACACTTGATATCCTTTGATAACACAGAACCTCTCCTTGACACGCAAAGGCACAAATAGTGAAATCATCCATGTCACCACTCACACATTACATTGACCCAACCTGGTTGAAACTTACATCACCCAGAACAGCAGCAACTTCCTCTGGTTTTTAAGCAGGTACTCAGAAGGACAAATAAACTCGGACTGAACTTGACTGAAATTTGCCACTTCCTCAAAACTGACTTAAATCATCACTCAAGCAACCTCTCTGTTTCTCTCTGTGAAATTTTGAATCTATTTATTCCATTTTTTGAGGAGTATTTCCTCTGGTGGTGGTGGGGTGATTGGTGGAGAGTGAAACAAAGCAAACGTAGATGCAACCATCAAGGAATAACAAGTAGGGCTATGACAGCTATGGCAGACAGTGAGCTCAGCCTTTTTGACATAATTTTCTTGCTTAGGGCTCACAATATCCTTATAATACAGACAGATATTTTGAAAGGTTAGGAAACTGATACTTCAATAAGCAATTCAGAGAACTCATATTCTAATTCAAGAAAGAGCAGAATAAAAGAAATGGGTTTGAGAGGGCAATGAAACTCAAAGGAAGTCAGATGCAAAAGCACTTTCTTTGTAATAAAGGATTTTGTCAATACCGTTAAGGTCAAGGACGATATATACAGGTATATAATATCCTACCATAGCTAGGAATGAAATGTTGAAGCCTAGGGAGTGAATGAATGGTCTCGGGAGAGCAAAAATTAAGAAAGAACTTCAGGATGAATTCTAGGTGAATCTGGCATAAATAGAGAGTGAAACATAAGTGTGAGAAAAAGAATCTAAGTGGTAGAAATGGGACCAGGAATAACCCTTCCACTCCCACCTCTCTAGGACCAGCTTATCCTAACATTATTTTTTTAGAGTCTATAGAGAGTTCAATGCTGAAGCACATGCTTTGCATGTGGTTGATTCAGGCACAATTCCTAGTGCTACATGGGTTCATGAGCAATACTGGTTGTGACAACACCTATCCCCACTACCAAGCCAGAAGTAATTCCTGAACAATCCTGAGGAACTCAGTAATGAGAATAGGGAAAGGCAGGCTTTAAATACTTAGATAAATACTGTTGATGGATAGACTAAACTAATGCTTGGGGAAAACTTCACTGGGATTTAGAAAGTGGAAGATAAGTGGAGATGAGAGACTGAGGCTATAGGACATATTATAAGGGCAAAAGAAAATGTGGAAGAGAGTAAGGACATCTTTCTGAAAGTTTCTCAGGGAAGAAAGAGGGAAATTGAATGTAATTGTAGTTTAGTGACTGATAAGATGAAATGGGCTCCTAATATTTAGGAACTAATATCCAGGATCTCCTAGTATCAGGAATTCTCAGGGGAAGGCAGGTTATGGAAAGAGAATTGAGTCCCTCACATGTCTAACTGTGGGTCTGAGGAAAAAGACAGATTGTTCATCACTGAGACCTAAATAAGAAGCAGCTGCACCTTTTCTTTCCAATACATTCTTCTACTAATTCTTTCTGTTCTCTTGAACTCACCTTCTCTTTCTGTTCCTTTACCTTAAAGTTCCTGCTTTTGGAATTCTTTTACTCCTAGATTTCCAGGCTTCACCCTATTTTCTTCAACTTTAACCTAAACTAGAATAAGCTGTCATCAAACCTACCTAGCAAAACATGAAAAAGTACTCAAGGGGAAAGCACCCCACTACAAACTGCCTCCAATCCTGAACTCCTGGCTACAAAGGTAAACAATCCATCTTCCAACCCAGCCCTTCTCTATACCCTTTAAATCTTACTGGACAGGCCCGAGACTGTCCTAGGTGCTGGAACAAAGTAGACTCCTAGGGGAAGACAGAAAGAAATGAGGCCAGACCTGTTGCAGACTCCACCCACTGGAACTGGAGCTGTAGGTCCATTGCAGATTTTTTTTTCTCGTGTGAATTCTTTGTGCATCTTTTTACTTCTCTTTGAACTGGCTCATAACCATTCTTTGAGCCTTTGTTCAGTGATTCTTTCCAAGCCCAAAACATTCTCCTTCTTCTTGCCTTGTCTAAATATGCCACTTTTCCCAAAGACTATTTGATCTAACACAATGTGACTTTTGAGAGAG
>PVKC010033037.1:0-14075 GCA_004027635.1 Crocidura indochinensis
TTTCAGAAATCTAAACATTTACTGTCTTTTTTAACCATTTTTTTTGTTTTGTTTTTGGGCACACCCGGCAGCACTCAAGGGTCACTCCTGGCTCCATGCTCAGAAATCGCTCCTGGCAGGCTCGGGGACCATATGGGACGCTGGGATTCAAACCACCGTCCTTCTGCATCTAAGGCAAAAGCCTTACCGCTGTGCTATCTCCCCCCCCTTTTTTTTTTTTTACCATTTTTAATATATATCAAAAGATCTTTTAAGATTTATACTTAGATTATTTGAAAATCATCTCAGTCATCAGGTAGACAATTTCAGAAATGCTTCTCTTTTGTTCTTTTTAAACTCACAATTCAATGTCAAGTTGTTGAATAAAAGCTAATACAGGGCAGAAATATGTTTATGGATAGGTTTTATAAGTAAATTACTTACTCAGTACTTTATTTTAAAACTAAGCCATTTTATTTTATCTCAAGAGAAATATATCACAGACTGTTAGCAGTGAACACTTAATTCATCTCAACAATAACTAAACAAGTTATCTTTCCAGTAAGTGAGCAGAGGTGCAGAAAAGACCATGATAAATCTAAGTCTGCTCCTGGGCACCACTGAACTTTAAAATCGAAGTGCAAAGAGATCTTCAGAGTTGTCCAATCTAATTCCATTATTTTATGGCTGCTCATGAAGGCTAAGCCAGTTATTCAAGTTCAAATAGCTGTTCAGTGACAGGCTAATAATGAATTCCTCCTTGGTTTCCACACTTTCTTCTTCATCACTCTTCACTTCTAACTCTTTTTCTTGGCTTATATAGTTCCTATATGAAGTCTGCTATGGGAACCTGTTGATTCTTGTTAGGAATTAGCTTGGATTTATTCTGTTTATTCTATACCACATATTCCTTATTTTACATGTTAATTTTCACAGCTGTCCTCTGGGTAGTTATTTATTAACCTTATACTTTGTGACTAGATTGATCTGTCTAACACCATATTCATCATTCCACACCAGAATTTCCAGAACATTTTACATATGACAAACTTCCTACTGACAATCATACCTATACTGTTTTATGTCTCAATCCCCAACATGAGTTCTCAGTGCCGCAAAGTTCCTTCAATATTTCTATCTTTCTATTTATTACTACTGTTCTACATGGCTATTTCAGCTCAATGATTCAAAATTTCCTGCATTCTTTTTCATTTATTTATTTTTTGGTTTTTGAGCCACACTTGATGACATTCAGGGGATACTCTTGCCTATGTGCTCAGAAATTACTCCTGGCTTGGGGGACCATAGAGGATGCTGGGGATCGAACCATGGTCTGTCCTAGGTCAGCACATGGAAGGCAAATGCTATGCTATCACTCTGGCCCCTGCATTCAATTTTATCCAAAAAAAATCACAATGGCATGTCAAAATTATCTTCCCAACTTTATTCCTTCTTTAACTCCAATAATTCCAACTACAAAGAGTTGACATGAGTTAAATTCCTATAGATTATTTCTTGTCACAGAGCATCACTTAACTCCTAAACAAAAACTTCAAAATAAAAAGCAAATCTTACATTAAATAACTATTTGAATTATATATTTTCCAATTTATTTGAGTCCAGGATATTCGGTAGCCAGAACCTATTTTAGCAGATCATGGTGCAAGGTGGGTGTGAACCTCTGGACAAGACACTTGTTCTAACACAATGCATTCACATCATAATCACACTCAGAGACATCTAATGCATATCTGGGATAAAAGACAGCACACATATTCTTAGGGTGATGGATGTTTTTTCCCATCAACAATATAATGGAGTGATTTTGAGCAAAACAGTGCTGGAAAAAATGTTATTCCAGGACCTGTTATACTTTCTTTGAACAAACACTTTTCATGAATTACATTTTGGCCTGTGTTATGGTCAATTTAGCAATACAGTCTTTTATTATTGCTGTTTCTTGACTATAATGGTATATGGATCCATATCACAGAAGAGATGTCAGGTTTTAGAGTAGAATCACCAATGAATCAATGAGTCTGATTGCCCTAGGGCTGGATGTTGGCAGTGAATGGTTGCAAAATTGGGAGAAAATATAGGAAGAAAGACAATAAAGGAAAATAGAAAATCTCATATCTGGAGAAAAATTGTGAAAGAGATGTTATTTTATATTCAATGGGGTGTAGAGAGTGGAGAAATAGGGAGAGGATGCCATGGAATAGCAGAAGAAAAAAATTTCCAAGCAGGAGTTCCTCTGCATTGAATGTGCTAAATATTATTCCTTTTATTTAAGAAAAAATGTTTCATTCACCACAACATTTGAATTAAATTGAATTTCTCCAGAAACTAATTTATGTGTAAGCACTCCAATATACAAAAATAAAATAAACATGAAGCTATAATCAAATTCTTATTTTAAAAACTTTTTAAGAGTTTGAAGAGATAGTTCTCAGGTTAGAGCATATGCTTTGTGCATGCGGACCAGTTTGTTCCTTAGTACCATATGGTCCATGAGTACTGAAACTTTGAATTGTGACATTGAATCACTAAACTCATTCATTAACTGAGGATTGCCAGGTGTCATCCCTCGTGATCTGAGCACCACTTGAAAGACATCTCACAAAAACAATGTACAGATATGTTATTTATCAATGTTTCAGGCACATAGCTAAAATTAATGGAAAAGTGGGGGAGAAGTAGAAAAAAGAAGAGAAAAAACAATTTAGACAGGAAAAAATGGAGGATAACAGCTAGGCTCTTTATTATAACAACACAGCAGGTTATTGCCAAATTACTTTTCTCACCATGGAACAGTTTAGTCTGGCCAGACTATTCCTTCAGGAGACAAGCTGCTAATTGCGCACACCTTGGAAGTGACCTTAAAAAAGTGCTGTGGTACTGAAAAACAACCAAATTACTTGTGTTTGATTTATGATGCCAGCTAATTATATGAGTCCTTGACACAATGAAAGTCTAGTTTCATTGAGTAAATAGACTGTACAGAAACCTGAGAAATCACCTGACTTTATAGGTGCACAAAGAGTCTAAGGTTGCCTCTTCGAAAACCAAATCAGGCAGTACACAATCATGTCCTCATAATAAGGAGGCAAAACTTAGAGCTGCAAATAATTATAGATCATGGTCTAGATGTCCTAGATGTATCCCATTGCATGTTTAACTAATACAATACTTATTCTCAGTATAATGAACTATTTCAAATGAAAAATGTTAGGAAACTTTGTGAGTTGCAGGATTTGGAGAAAAATCAAAAATAAATGCTGCAACATATTCATTGGTATATGAAAAAATTTTCTATTTTTAAACCTAAATCACAGCGTATTTCATGTTATTTTATTCTGGTACAATATTAAGCAAACATTGATACTCTATTGTCAATATAAAATTCTTATCAAAGCCCCACTTTTTGTTCTCTGTAGCACAATAAAGATAGCTACTACTAATTTTTTGTTGTTGTTGTTGTTGTTTTTGGGCTACACCCAATGATGCTCAGGGGTTACTCCTGATTATTCGCTCAGAAATCGCTCCTGGCTTGGAGAACCATATGGGACACCAGGGGATAGAATGGAAGTCCATCCTAGGCTAGCATGTGCAAGGCAGACACCTTACAGCTTGTGCCATCGCTCCAGCCCTACTATTAATAATTTTGTTATGCAATGAATAGTGTCCCCTGAATTATATTTACTTAAAACTTTATATGTTAAAATAAAATTTTTGAGTTTAAACTCATTTTAAAAATTTTTGCCTTTACATATATATAATTATATATATATATACATATAGTCTTGATTTTGTTTTATTCTCCTTTAACTTCATTTGTTTTGGTTCTGCTTGGTACAAAAGCTACAAGAAAAAGTCTTGCCTGGGATTAAAGCTCAGATCAAAATCAGGGCATAGAGATGATGGATCCTGACTTTAAGCCCCAAATGCACCAATAATATAATATAGCACCATTTCTTTTTGCACAACATACTAAAAAAGGGGGGGGGGAATTTTATGTATAGAAACAAGCTCTTATCTACTAGGGATAAGAACTCATACATTTTACAGTATAGGGGCACCTCCCACCTTGAACATATGTCATGTGGGCTCAACTTAGACTCCATATGATTAGATAGAGACCTTCCAACTCCAAACCCTAGATCCTAGACATAGAACCGACAGTTCTCTGCAGCAGCTCCAGGAACCAACTCCCTCTGGGACATTCTTAATACTTCTCTGACACCAACATACACCAGTTTTGATATGACATTCTGACAATGAGGAAATGGCAACAACTTGATGTAAGAGCAGGCTGTCTTATCTAGTCACCTAACTATAAGATGAAATAGAAGACACGGTGTTTAAATGAAGAATTTAGTTAAAAAGTAAAATTTTTGGAAAAAAAAAGGATATTTGAATATGTAATAAGTTGGTTAAAATAAAATCATATAGTTTCTTTTGAGACAGGGCTGGGAGTGACAAATAGGAATAACTTGTATTTATCTTATGGTGGTTTACTGCAAATCTGCATAGAAATTTGCATAATCTATCCAAAACTTTGATGAACAAAACTTCTGTAGATATTAAGAAGAGATTATTCAGGTTATTGAGGAGTCTATGGTCAGATTATACTGAACATGCTAGATCTTGTCAGATCACTAGAGACAGAGAAAAACTCTAACCAAGGATGAATTCCTACCATGAAGCAAAATATGTGCGATCAAGAAGATATTTATAAGATGAGTCATTTTTCCCTGGAAACAGAGGCCATTGTGTCAAACACATGGCACCCAATCTACAATCTACAATCTCAGTTCTACAATCCACTCAGCACTAGAATAAAATGAAAACAAAAGGCTCTAAACAGGACTTGGAGCTGCTGTCAGTTGCCATCTTGGTGACAACAAATCCTTGCAGAAAGAAAGTACTTGAGAATAGCATTTTGGATTTCAATCCCTCGATCCTGAGGACAAATCCCTGAGGAAAGTTCCACTCACTTTGAGCAAATAGTTGATCTAGCTAAGTTGTGAGTGATAATTATTAAGATTGCTTACTCTTATTGATCCTGAGTACAGCAGGTAAATCATTTACTTTACATGTTGCTGTCCCAAGTTCAATCCCCAGCACCCCTCATGGTCTCCTAAATCCACCAGATATGATCCATTAGCACAGTCAGGATTAAGCCCCGAGAACAGCTGGGCTTGGCTTCCTCCCCCTAAAAGTATCAAAACCGAAAAGAACATTCTCAGTCAATAAATACTCCTGTCTCCAAGCCAGTCCTCAACTACTAGCAAGGTACACAATTCTCTACAGGCAGAAATACCACTTTAGATTCTCAAGATATTCTCAAAGCACTGCCAGTTATCAAGGGGGCTCTGCTATCTGCTGTTTCCTTATTAGTTCAGAGTCAACCAGTCAACTAGACTATGGTCCCTTAAATGTCAAGTTAGATGTCAAGTTAGATCTCAGGTGTGTGTGCTGTTATCAGCAAAGATGTGCCCCCAGCTTCCTCTTAAGCCCACCCAAGTATAGATTTTTTATGCCACCAATTAGGTCTGAGTCACCATATCAGCCTAGTAGCTTCTAGGCACTTTTATTCTCTATCTCCTAGCTGCCATTTAGGTTCAAATGAATTTGTTGTTTTGACTAGGATCAGGCACTTCTGACTAAATTCTTGAAAACTTCCAAACTACTCAACTTTGTTATTAGCTATAAATCACTGACTACTTGAATTTGGTGCTATGGCTGAGGCTAAGCACATATAACTGTAATTATTATTAAATTAATTTAGTATTAGTTGTGGGGTTATGCCCAGAGATGCTCTGGAATTACTCCTTGTTCTGTGCTCAAGAATCACTTCTCGGAGGTGGTCAGGGGAACATATGCTGTGATAGGGATTGGACCTGGTTGGACACATACAAGGCAAGTACCTTCCCTCCTACACTAGCTCTTAGCCCTATTTTTATATTTTAATTCAGTTGAACTCAGACTACAAAAATGTTCTCTTGGGGGCCATCTAAAGCTTCTGCTCAACTGTTTTGCTCCTTATTGGGATGCTGTGACTCTGAACTGTGCTTGTGTAATTTAGGAGTCAGTGAGGTATTTCTCATAGTTATACAAAGAATCTATTATTATCTTCTTGTTTTCTTTTTTCTTCACTTTGCTTTGTTTTGGGGGGGGGTCACACTTGGCAGCGCTCAGGGGTCACTCCTTGCTCCATGCTCAGAAATCGCTCCTGGCTGGCACGAGGTACCATATGGGATGCTGGGATTCGAACCACTGTCCTTCTGCATGCAAGGCAAACCTACCCCCATTCTATCTAATTTATAATTATTGTTATTATTTGCAGTAAAACTCAAGACTTTGAAGAAAATGTTGTCTTGTATCTAAAGCCCAAAATATGTAAGAATACTTATTTTCAATTAAAAGTATTTATCCATTTATAAGAAACTCCTCCCACAAGTAGCTTTTCTTTTGAATTCCTAAGGTGTGCCACTGAATTTCTTAAAATGTGTGGAGCATATGGAGTGGTGTTGAGATGCTCCCCTAGATTGTTAGTAGGTTGATGACAATGTTCAGGTCTTTCTGAGTCTTTATCACCCCCAGTGAATGCAATGCCTGCTGCAAGTTATACATACAGTTACTACATATTTATATAATTACTCAGTATATGTATGCTTTTGAGATTATTTTTTAACTGTTTCAACTACAGTAGAGTTTAAATTCTTATGATCCTACCTATTGTTGAGAGGTCTTTCTGCAAAGGCTAAAGAAACATTTTTGAAAGGTTAAGGCTTTTGGGTACAACAGGAGAATATTCTGCTCAGAGTTCTCTGGATACTGTAACAGTGAGATTAGGTCAAATGGTTTGATAAATTCTGGCAAGAACTCTCCCTTTTATTATTATTTTAATAATATCTTTATTTAAGCACCATGATTACAAACATGCTTGTAGTCAGGTTTTCAGTTATAAATAAGGAGATGGGACATTGGTGGTAGGAATGCTGCACTGGCGAAGGGGGGTGTCCTTATATTATTTTTCTTTTTCTTGTAATAATTTCTTTATTTAAGCACTATGGTTACAGAAATGTTTATAGTTGGGTTTCAGTTATATAATGTATTATCCATCACCAGTGCAACTTTCTCACCACCAATGTCCTTATTTCCCTCCCCACCACACTCCCTGCCTATCTCTGGGACAGCCATTCTGCTCTTCTTTTTCACTATCATGGTAGTTGTTAGTTCAGGCAGTCTTCTAACTGTACTGACCACTCTCTGTGGCAAACTTCATATCATGGGCTGTTCCTTCTAATCCTCATCTCTATTGTCTCTGGATATTATTAGCATACTGTCTTTTATTTTGCTTATATCCCACAGATAAGAGAAACTATTCTATGTCTATCCTTCTTTCTCTGACTCATTTTAGCCAGCATAATAATCACCATATCTATTCACATATAGAGAAATTTCATGACTTTATTTTTCCTAATGACTGCATAGTATTTCTTTGTGTAGATGTACCACTGTTTCTTTAGCCACTCATCTATTGTCAGGCAGCTGGGTTGTTTCCTGATTCCATTGTAAGTAGAACTGCACTGAACATAGAAGTACAGAGGACATTCTTGTATTGTGTTTTGTATTCCTAGTGTATATCCGTAGGAGTGGTATTGCTGAATCATATGAGAGCTTAAATTCCAGATTTATGAAGAATATCCGCATTGTTTTTCAGCAATGCTGGACCAGTCTTCATTCCCACTAGCAGTGAATGAGAGTTCCTCTCTCTGTATCCATGCTAGCACTGGTTGTTCTTGTTCTTTGTGATGTGTACCTGTCTCAATGATACCCCATTGTTGTTTTGACTTGCATCTCCCTGATGATTAGTGATGTGGAGCATTTTTATGTGCCTTTTGTTATTGCTGCTATAGACACTTATGTAGTAGGGACTTATTTATAAAAAGACCTATTTACGAAAAGATACTTATTAGCTAAATATTTTACAGTTAAAAATAACTTTTTAACTCCAAAAATTCAGCTAATAAGTGTCTATGAATAAGTCCACACTGAATTTGTGTTTTTATAAATTTTATGCAATGAGTTTTTATTTTCAGGAGGAGGATACTCCCAGTATTATGTAGAGGGTGGTATGGTGCTGAGTGTCAAGCGTAGGGTCTCACATTTACAAAGAATATGCTCTAGCACTTGAACCATATCCCCAACCCCCACCCTCAATTTTAAATAAACAGATATTTGTTAGGTATGTATGAGGAGTTTTAGCATAGATTGAAGAAGTACAAAGGTCAACTTCACAAAACCTAAAAATCTCATCAAAATATGGGGAGAGGAAATGAACAGACACTTCTCTGAGAAAGACCAATGGATGGCCACCAGGTACATGAAAAATGCTCATCATCAATTATCCTTAGAGAAATCCAAATCAAGACAACAATGAGATATATCAATGATGAAAGATATCTTATACCAGTGAGTATGGAACATATCAAAAATACTAGGAACAATCTCTGTTGGTGGGGATGTGATGAGAAAGAAACTCTCATCCACTATTAGTGGGAATACTGCCTGGTTTAACTTCTATGGAAAACAGTATGGAGGGTTCTCACTAAACTCAAAATTGAACTTCCATATGACCCAGTAATCCATCTTTTGGGTATCTGTCCACATGACAGAAAAACTTTCATCCATCCAAAAATGATTTATGTATACCACTATTCATTGCAACACTCAGTACTATAGCTAAGACTTTGAATCAACCTAGATGTCTAACAGATGAATGAATCGTGAAGATCTGGTATATGTATACAATAGAATACTCCATAGCTGTAAGGAATAATACAATTACACAATTTGCTGCAACATGGGTGAAGCTGGAAGATAAGTTAAATAAAGTAAGCCAGAAGAAGGATAAATACAGAATGATATCGCTTATATTTCTAGTAACTCCATGAAGAAATGCAATGGTCCCAGAGTACAGTGAGGAGAAGGAAAGAAACTGGAGAAGAAACTCAAAAATGAAAGAATGGTCAAGGACCAAACAGTCTCAAGTACATTTGTGTAGATTAAAAATAAAAACAGAACTAAATATCCAAGCCAAAGTCAGCAACAATGAAACCAAGAGATGCATACTCTAACAATCTAACTGTAAGTGGGCCTGTTATATTGGTAGGCTGGGGTGATAAAGTGTGGTGGTTGGGTTACACTGTGGGAACCTAGTGGAGGGAGGTGATGTTATTGCCCTGATTCATTGTATGTCTGAAACTCAACTATGAAGGACTTTATACATCACATGGTTTCAATAAAATAAAATGTAAAGATAAGGAAAAAATGACTGTGAGAAGTAAAGATAAATATATAATACATATCATTCCCAAGGAATTACATAATTGTTTAATAGCTTTATAAAGTCCACAAAGACTTTATACTAACATGAACCTTATACTGAACATTCTTCAAGCTTAAGTGTATATGTTTCGCTTAAAATTTTGCACAAACTATACATTTGATATGTTGTAAAATTTGCAAATACTTTCAAGGTAATTAAGATAAAGGATCTTATAGGGAGTTGGGTATATTTAAGCAGTAGCAGTGATAATAAATGCAACAAAATGTATGAAGAAGGTAAAAAAAGTGTGGATCACTTTGAGATGACATATTATTTTTATATAAGTTGTATCTTTTCTCTAAAAAAGAACAATTCTGTCCTTGACCTTCAAAAAGAAATAGACATCTGTAGTTCCACTATTCAAGCAACTGTACTGTCTTCAATTTCTATGGTGATTTTAATTTATTGTAAGTGACTGAACTTAATAAATTAAATGCTATTTAAATGCAAAAAGTGAGATCCTATTGGCTTAAGGTGGGTCCTAAATGTATTCGTTTGTATTATTACAAGAAATAAAAAGGACAAATTGTGATGCACAGGGGAGAAAAGAAACTTCATTTTGACTATTTACCTTTTGATATTTTTAGAGTTTCTGTGATGCCCATTCACTTTAATGCCATCACAGCATGACCCCAGTTCTCCAAACATGTGAGCTTAGCAGACATATATTTTGAGACTCACCTCTTGTGCTCAACTACCTAGGGAATGTAGTTTCTTTTTTGACTTTCCGAAATCTTAAAGGTCATGCAACACACATGTACTGAAGAAATAAGACAATTGGAGATAGAATAACTGCAAAATGGGATCAAAGACCCTTAGAAGATTTTTCTTAGATAATGGTACTTTATTTTTATTACTCTTGAAAATCATATTTGTAAAATTTTGACCTCTAAACTCACTACTTTAATATCATTTCAAGAATTCCTCTTGTCAGATTTCCATTGAAGAAGTATGTGCCTTGAGATTTACCTTTGCAATCAGAGGTCATTGGTTTGACAAAGTAAACAATTGCTTCTGTTTTTGGTACTATGTGGTCAGTATCCTGTGGGTGTTGTACATTTTAAATGATTGTATATAACTCAGGTACTTAAACAATGCCCTAGGGCTTTATAAACACTAGATACATGTAATATTTCACTGTTTTGTAACCAGGTGATTGCATCTCAGCTAGAGATGCTCATTAATTATATCCAGTCTTTAATATATACACATCTGGTGAGTGGAATAGAAATTTATTTCAACTCACTCCTGTCTATCTATTTTCATATAGTTTAATTTGAAGTAGGGATACAATGGTAACTGGTACAAAAGTGAGGATTATTAACTCAAAACTTAAAAAATGACTAATTATTATGTATGATTATGTAACAAATGCCACATTCTTTAGGTTATTGAAGACATGTCTGAAAATATATGTATTGTTAAGAATACAAGAACTAAAATGAAGTGTTTTCTTGCATATGCACTTGAGAAAACATGAGTATGATTCAGTTTACATGAGAGACAATTTTTTTTCTAGTACGACATAATGAACTGCTTTGAAGAATAGAGCCAAACAAGCATGACTGCTGGTCTTTAAAGAAGAAGCTAGTCACAAGAGGAGTCATCATCTTTCTTTCCATGCAGAATAAACCCAGGAAAGTGTCCTTGTCATCTTTGTGTCATCTTTAAAAACTGTATTTTCTAAAAGGGCAATTGAAAGGCAGAGAGTTTATTCCATTCTTCTATTCAAAGATTTGTCTATCCCTTGTGGTATTATAATAGTTTCTAATGTCCTCAGAAGAATCCTATTTGTATTGGAATGATAGGCAGGCCAGTAAGTCTTATCTTCTAAAGAGTTATTGAAGTAGAAGTAGTGAGAACTCACAGTAGCAATAAGAGTTCAATGGGCAGTAAAATATTTTATCTTTCAAAGAGTGTGTGGAAAGGGAGATGAATCTAGAAATAGGTTGAATTGAGTGTCTTGAGCTCTTCAAAATAAACAGACTTATGTATCTGAATAAGGAAGTCAGGAAATTCACCCTGATTTCTAAGGAATTTTTTAATGGTTAAGAACAGACTTCATCTTGTCATTTACATCTATTTTATCATATTAGTTCTCTGAGGGTTTTGATGTAAGGTTATAGAACAAATTTGAGTAGTTGATATATTGACTATGGTCCCACAGGAAGTAAATGGTACATTGAGTTAACAGAATTTGAGGAGAATTTAATAAAGGGACTAATTACAAAGGAGTGGGTGGAGTATAGGGAACTGTTAGAATAATGAAGGTACCGAATAGGGACAGAGGAATCATTTTGATTTCAAGTCCTGAGAAGTTGGAGAGGAGGTTTATTTCAAGAAGACAAAAGAAGATGGAGTCATGTAGAATAGCCATGAAGAAATAGTGACCTTTCATTAGTTTTATGCTTCCATTTATTTTTTCACTAAAGAATACAATAACCTGAGTTTATATTAGAAGGAGGGAGTCAGAATACAAAATATCCATGCCCTTCCTCTAATTTATTGCTGACTTTTCTTTCTGAACCCAAATAGAAGCCAGAAAATATAGTTTATTGGTGAGTTCCATAATTAAAGCCCAATTTCCACGATAAAGAATGCAGAGGAAAGAAGTGAGATGAATATCTGAAGAGGGGGAAAAAAGCTGCAACTGCTGTTTTGTGAATTTTGGTTATCCTCTCTTTTCTATGGAGAAAAGCAGCAGGACTAGGAAATTTAAAACCTATAAATTCAAGATCCACAAGGATCAATGCCAGAATGTCATTAGAGATAAAAAAATAAAAAAAGGCAACTTCTAAATTGAGTTTGTATTTCAAGAGGGAATTTTAAGTTTTGTGTACACACATACCATATATAAAATATTATTATATATTCCTTTACAAAGATATTAGCAAACCCAAAAATATTTCTTAAGTGCCCTCTCATAATGAAGTCTCACATTTTGCATATTATTTACTCCCTTCCTCCACATTCTCTTTTGTTATTCTAGTAGAAACGTACCCAAATTCTTAGATCTATTAAGGAAGTTTATTTAGAGGATGAAAGAGAGGAAAGAAAGTGACACATGAATTAGAAGAATAGTTATCAGGAATGGTTTTAACTTCAATATATTCGAGAACTTTTTTTTCTTTTAATTATTTATTTTGCTGTTTGGGGCCATACCTGGCTTGCTCAGGATTTATTCCTGGCTCTACACTCAGGAATTATTCCTGGTGAGTTGGGGACCATATGGGATGCTAAGGATCAAACTTTGATTAGTTGCATGCAAAACAAGCATCATTACTGTTGCATTATTGCTCCATACCTAGAACTTTTAAATTTAACTTTTCAAGCGATCAATTGGATCAAGGAGTGATCTAAAGTGGTAGAATAGCCAATCTTGTGACCTATGTCAAAGCATGTCCTAGATGTATGGGTTTTAATATAGTTCTAATTGATATTGTCACTCAGATTAAATAAATTAAATTGCCTTTTCAAAAATCACTAAGATTAATACCATTTTGGAAAGAAATCTCATTTAAATAATAATCCTTCAGGATTTATTTGCAAGTGATTTCCCATTAAGCAGTGTAAGGACTAAAGCAGGAGTTCATTGTAATTTGCCTGGCCTGTTTATCTCCGGGACTTAGTGGTGAAATTCTGAAATATAAGAAAGCAAATAATTGTCAAATTTTTTATTATATACTGCTTTAATAAGTATGACATTCCTAAATAACTATAACTAAGAGTTGTGTTGACTATCTCTAGTATCTTTCATATACTCTTTTAAAAGATAGCTGGATATTTGTTTTCTAGAAAAAACAATATTTACATATATAACAATGAGTCTATAGTAGTCAACATTTTTAATATATATTTTATTTAAAAACCTTGATTACATACATGTTTGTGATTGGGCTTCAGTCATGTAAAGAACACCACCCATCACCAATGCAATGTTCCCATCACCAATGTCCCAAATCTCCCTCCTCCCCATGCAACCCCTGCCTTACTCTAGACAGGCCTTTCATTTCCCTCATACATTCTCATTATTAGGACAGTTCAAAATGTAGTTATTTCTCTAACTAAACTCATCACTCTTTGTGGTGAGCTTCATGAGGTGAGCTGGAACTTCCAGCTCTTTTCTCTTTTGTGTCTGAAAATTATTATTGCCAGAATGTCTTTCATTTTTCTTAAAACCCATAGATGAGTGAGACCATTCTGCGTCTCTCTCTCTCTCTTTCTCTCTCTCTGACTTATTTCACTCAGCATAATAGATTCCATGTACATCCATGCATAGGAAAATTTCATGACTTCATCTCTCCTGACAGCTGCATAATATTCCATTGTGTATATGTACCACAGTTTCTTTAGCCATTCGTCTGTTGAAGGGCATCTTGGTTGTTTCCAGAGTCTTGCTATGGTAAATAGTGCTGCAATAAATATAGGTGTAAGGAAGGGGGTTTTGTATTGTATTTTTTGTGTGCCTAGGGTATATTCCTAGGAGTGGTATAGCTGGATCGTATGGGAGCTCGATTTCCAGTTTTTGGATGAATCTTCATATCGCTTTCCATAAAGGTTGAACTAGATGGCATTCCCACCAGCAGTGGATAAGAGTTCCTTTCTCTCCACATCCCCGCCAACACTGTTTGTTCTCATTCTTTGTGATGTGTGCCATTCTCTGTGGTGTGAGGTGGTACCTCATAGTTGTTTTGATTTG
>PVKC010033038.1:0-14081 GCA_004027635.1 Crocidura indochinensis
AAAAAAAAAAAAAAAAAAAAAAAAAAAAAAAAAAAGAAATAAAATAGCTGAGACTACTATTATTTCCCATCAAATCTGAGGAATTTATTTGAGACTCAGGCTGCTGGGCTAAATGACCATGAAAAGAAAAACACTAAGGTTTTCTCTCCACGTGTTGATTAAATGTGAAGACAATGGTGAATGTAGCCAATGGTGTGGCTTTCTTTATGAAAAGGAAAGATTTTATTTAAAAAAATTTTTTTTTGTGTGTATGGTGCTGACAAGCAAATCCAGAGTCTTTTACAGGCAAGAACTTAAACTGTAGCATTCAGTGCTGAACCTGGGCCAGAGAGAGAAGTGGAAACAATGTGCATGGCTGTCCTTGGGATAGTTCAGTTCTGAGTACACAGAAACAACTTCTGAAAATGGTGGGTCTTGGGAGAGTGGTGGGAGACGAGAGAAAATTCTGGTTTGCTGCTCTGAAAACCATGAAATTTTGAATTTTAAATCTGTGGTTGCTAAAGAAACATAGAAATCTAAGCTCACTATAATACAGTTCCTGGCAGTAGTTAGACTCAAGTAGAATCTCTGCAGTTTCTGACCAAATAGAGCATGATATATAGAGTCCACGTCATTAGAATTTGAAGTTTTGTATATTTTGAGACTCAGTACTGAGCCTGACCTTGTGCCTCCAAGACAAACTCAAACATTAAGTTGTTTGTAATTCTCTCAAACAAGGTACTAAAGAGACATGGCTTTCTTAAAAAAAATGAAAATTAAGAAAGATGAACTCTTTTGCGTAGACAGATTTTTATGATTAAAACAAAAGGGCATGAGGAAAGATGAACTTAAATCAGATACTTCCCTGGTTTTGTAATTTGTAAAGTAGTAATACTTGGGGAAAATAATAAATTTTTCTCTGAGTTCTGCTCTAGTAAAAATAGGAATAATAGTCACATCACCACTCTGGTAAAACAAAAGCACACCTCTGACACTCACTTGGCATTCACATGCCTTACTTTTCTTCCCAACAAATATCCAGTTACCTTATTTTATGGTCTCTCTTTTCTTCCTCTCTCCTCTGCCAAGAAAAAATTTCTATCTTTCTATGTTGCTTTGTTTTACTTAGTGTTAAATATGTAGAACCTAGATTAATCTTTTGTGCATCAAAAACATACAGTATGTTGATTGAGGAATAAACCTTCTCAGCCTTAATTTTAGGACTACTATAAGAACCAAATAAAATGTATGTGAAAGGCTTTGTAAATTGTTAAGTGAAATGATAATTATTATTTTGGTGGGGCTAAACTATCAAATGACACAATTATAGGAAAATTGGAATGTAAAAAGAAACACCCCATTTATATCTAATATATATTAAATAGATTCAAGGGTGTGCATATAATATAACTATTCAGTGGAAACATTAATGTATATATTAAAATATTTAAAATAAACTATGTAACAAACATTCTGGGCCTAAAATAATGTACATAAATTTTGCCATGAGAGGGGATCACAGAATGGTAATGGAAATAGGCTGATGACATGGAGGAGGTGAAACCAGCACTCCATTCTGTTCGATGACTACACATTTCTTATTTTCAATGAGCCCCAGCACAACACATAAAGAACAACACCACACTGCAGGGTTACAATGGGGAAACAACACAGAACACCACTGAATGAAGATGGTAGTTTGGAAGACTGAACCAATATCTACCACCTATATAGCCTCCCTGGTAAGGAATTTTTTTTTGTTTTGTTTTGTTTTTGGGTTACACTTGGCAATACTCAGGGGTTATTCCTGGCTCCACACTCAGAAATTGCTCCTGGCAGGCTCGGGGATCGTATGGGTCACCGGGATTCCAACCAATGTCCTTCTGCATGAAAGGCAAATGCCTTACCTCCATACTATCTCTGCAGCCCCTCTGGTAAGGACTTTAAAGAAAAAATGTGGAAGATGTTTAAAGAACACAAAGAAACAATGAAAAAATAGGAAAAACAATAAATAAGATTCAAGAGGATGTGATAGTAGAAATGAGAAAACTTCAACCAGAAATAACAGTATGGAAAACTTGGTAGGTGAAATGAAAACTTACTGGAAGGGCTCAGCAGCAGAATAACAGTGGTTAAGGAAAGATTTAGAGAGCTAGAGATGAACTGCATAACACCTCAATATAACAGAAGAAAACAAAAAATAGCCTTAAAATAAATGAACAGAAAATGGGAAAAATCCTCAAAATGAGTAACAGATTGAGTTTGGAACAAATTTAAGATGAATAACATAAGAATCACTGGGTCCCAGGGAGTTATGAACAAAATCCTTAAAAGGAAGCAGCAGTCAAAGACATCAAAGGTTTCATGCACCACATCCTGGATGCCCAGACATCCAAATAAAAACACTAAGACACATCCTAGTCACAATGATGAAAATCACAGATAGACATAAAATTTTGAGAGCAGAAAGATTAACAAGGGAAATTACATACAAAGAAGTATCCTTAAGATTCATAGTAGATTTATCACAAGCAACCCCATTCCCCAGGATTGAAGGCATTGGTGGATATAATGAAAAAAAAATCAATGAAATGAAAGCCTTGTCATGAATACTTCACCATGCTGGACTTTCAATTAGCTTTGAAGGAAGGATACACAGCTTCATGGATAAACAAATTTACAAACTCAAAGCCAACACTAAAAGAACTGGAGGGCTTACTTTAAGGCAAAGTAGTCTCTACAAACACATCAAATTTCTACAATAAGATTACATAAAGGGCCAGATAGATAGCACAGTGATAGAACATTTGCCTTTCACACAGCCAATCCAGGACAGACAGTAGTTTGAATCCTGGCATCCCATGTTAACCCCTGCACCTGCAGAAGCAATTTCTGAGCATAGAGCCAGCAATTTCTGAGTGCTGCCATGTGTACCCCCCTCCCACCCAAAATGATTACACAAGATCCCACGACAATTTTCTCTCTCAGTATCAATGGACTAACTGCAATTAAAAGGAAAAATGGATCATTAAAATGGAATCCAACTTTTGCTGCCTGTATAAACACATTTGAATATTCAGAGAAAACACAGATTCAAAGTAGATGGTTGAAGGGCAATCTTTCAAGCAAAAGAATTCTCCTAAAAAGGCTGGGGTGGACATACCAGTATCAGATGACATAGATATTGGCTTGAAACTGTTATAAAAGACAGACAGGTATTTCCTAATAATCAACGGATGAAAACACATTCCTACACATATATGCACCCAATGAGGGGCCAAAAATACTTACAACAATTGGTAATAGACTTGAAGAAAGATATTCATAGCAGCAGTACAATAGTAGTGAATTTTTATATACAAATATTGAAAGAGATATTAAGAAAAAAATCCTGTTCACAAAAAATGCCTTAGAAAATCAAATATCTTGGAGTCAAATTAACAAAAGAGGTGCAGGACCTATACAAAACAAACAAAAAACCAAAACAACAATGATAAAATACTGCTTTAATAAATGAAAAGAGGACATAAGAAAATGAAAACATACCCTGCTCATGGGTTGGGAGGATTAACATCATTAAAATGGCAATACCGTATTTATTCGAATATAACACGCAAAATTTTCTACCAAAAAAAGAAATCAAAGTTTGGGTGTGCATTATAAACGAGGGCTGCCTGGGAGATAGCATGGAGGTAAGGCGTTTGCCTTTCATGCAAAAGATCATCGGTTCGAATCCCGGTGCCCCATATAGTCCCCCGTGCCTGCCAGGAGCAATTTCTGAGCATGGAGCCAGGAGTAACCCCTGAGCACTGCCGGGTGTGACCCAAAAACCAAAATAAATAAATAAATAAATAAAATAAAAAAATAAAAAATAGGGGGCCGGGCGGTGGCGCTAAAGGTAAGGTGCCTGCCTTGCCTTGTGCTAACCTAGGTCGGACCGCGGTTCGATCCCCCGGTTCCCCATATGGTCCCCCGTGCCTGCCAGGAGCGACTTCTGAGCGAATAGCCAGGAGTAACCCCTGAGCGTCACTGGGTGTGACCCAAAAACCAAAAAAAAAAAAATAAATAAATAAAAAAATAAAAAATAAACGAGGGCTGGGGTGGGGTGGCAGTGGCGGCCGGTCCAATGAGGGTGCAGGTGAATTGTGAGTTCGCACTGCGCCTTTTCCCGGCTGCACACTGTACACAAGGGCAAAGAAAAAAACACCTCAAGAAACCTGGCCTATCTCTTGTGACATCCTGGGTTCAGACATCATGTGAAGACATAATAAAATAAATGATCATTAAGAGTTTTTTGAAGACAGGCACAGAAAACGACCTGCTGTGGAATTCAGACTCAGAAGAAAGTGAAAAAACTGGAGAAACAGATGTTCCTGTCAACTGGACACTGATAAAAAATTAACTCGAGAAGAATGGGAACAACTCTTTAGTGTATCTGATGATGAATCTGACTTGGAAGCATTTTAAATAAATATTGTTACCGGTAATTTTATTTTGGTATTGTGTTTATACCAGTTTACGTTATCAATAAATGATTTTTTATCATGGCCGTACATGTTCAACAACGTTTTATTGTTGATTACAATGCTTGGTGTGAAACAAAATTTTATACCGATTTTTAATCGAAAATTAGGGGTGTGTGTTATACACGAGTGTGCGTTATACTCGAATAAACACACTACTTCCCAAAGCATTGTACAGATTTAACACAATTCTTCTAAGGATACCCATGATATTTTTCAATGAAGTGAATCAAACATTCTTAAAATTTATTTGGACATCTGATCACTAACAGTAAGCTAGACAAAAAGGGGACCACCTACTCTAGCAGCCCGGGGGATGATGGTGGGAGATATGGGTTGCAGGAAGGGAACTGGGATGGGGGGAGGACAAATTTGGTGATGGGTATTCCCCTGATTCAATGTTAATATGTACCTAAAATACTACTGTGAAAGATATGTGAGACAATATGATCAAAATAAAAATTAAAAAAAAATTGGGGCCAGGCAGTGGTGCTGGAGGTAAGATGCCTGCCTTGCCTGTGCTAGCCTAGGACGGACCACTGTTCAATACCCCGGTTTCCCATATGGTCCCCCAAGACAGGAGCGACTTCTGAGCGCATAGCCAGGAGTAACCCCTGAGCGTCACTGGGTGTGGCCCAAAAACCAAAAAAAAAAATTTGGGGGGACAATAGATGCTCGCGAATTCTAAAGCAATACTTGGGAAAAAGTAGGTGGGTGACACCACTTTCCCCAAATTTAAATGTATTATAAAGCAGTTGTCAATTTTTTTTTTTTGTTTTTTGTTTTTGGGTCACACCCACAATGTTCAGAGCTTACTCCTGCCTCTATATTCAGAAATCGCTCCTGGCAGGCTCAGGGGACCATATGGGATGCCGGGATTCAAATCACTGATCTTCTGCATGCAATGCAAATGTCTTACTTCCATGCTATCTCTCTCGCCCAGCAGTCGTCATTTTAATGACATTTAACAACATGGTATTGGAAAAAAGATTCCTAGATAATGGAATGGACTTGAGTATTTTGAGACTAAATCCCAGGTATAAGATCAATTAATCTTTGTCAAAGGGGCAAGAAATACAAAGTGAAGGTAGGAAGGCCCCTTCAACAAGTGGTGTTGAGAAAATTGGTCAACTACTTGCAAAATAAGTGAACTCAGACCTCTCTTTTCTGCACATAAAAGTGAAATCATAGTGAATTACAGACCTTGCTATCAGACAAAAAACTTAAGGTACATAGAGAAAATGTAGGGGAAGTCTCCATTCATTGAAATTAAAGTCATCTTCAAGTAATAAATATCATTGAGCAAGCAAATGGAGGGAAAGATAACCAAATGGGACTAAATTAATATAAGATATATCTTCTCTTCAAAGTAAACAGTGACAGGATGCAAAAATACCAATGGAATGAGAGAAACTATTCACCCAAAATCTATCTGATAGGCATTAGTATCTAAGATATTTAAGGTACTGATAGCGTTTTGCAAATAAAAGTAATATAAGCCATCCAAAATATGAGGAGAAAAATGAAGACCTTTCTTCAAAAAAATAATTAGATGGTCAAAATGCATGTAAAAAATGCTCCTCATCATTAATCATCAAGAAAATACAAATCTAAATAACAATGACTCTCATTCATTGTTGATGGGAATGTTAACTGGTCCCACCTCTTTGGAAAACATTATGAATATTCTGCAAACTACTTGAAATTGAGTTTTCATGTGATCCACCAATGCCACTCCTAGAATATACCCTAAGAACCCCCAAACACCATGCAGAAAAGCCCTCTGCTTTTTAATGTTCATAGCAGCACTATTTACAATAGCCAGAATCTGAAAACAACCCAAGTGCCTGAAAACAAATGAGTATCTAAAAAACTCTAGTACATCTACATAATGAAAGGTTACGCAAACATTAGGAAAATATTTACAATATTTATTTTTTTCTTTCCTTTTTTCTATAAATTTGCTTTCACGTGTCTGGATTAAATACATTATGATAAACCGTTAACTTGTAATGCATTTCCCCTTAACAAATAAATTTAAAGATTATTTGCACTAGTGTTCATTGCATTAACCAAGATTTGAATAAAAACTAGGAGCTCAAAAAAAAAAAAGAAATATAAACTGTAGTGTATACACAATAGAATGCTGTTTAGCTATAAGAAAAGGTAAATTACATAATTCATTGTTACATAATTATATAACTTTGAACTTGAGACTATACTGAGTTAAATCAGCCAGAGGGAGAGAGACAAATAGAGAATGATCTGTCTCGTGTATGAAATATTAAGACTGTAAGAATCAAAAAATATCAGTGGTAATGAGCCCTGCAAGTAGATTTACAGAACTAAGTTTATGAAGGATAAGAAACATCATAGTTTCTAAATGAAAATTGAAAGGAAAACAAAATTTGTTTTCAGCATGTTACTTCAGCCTGCTACAGTATATATGATATTTTTTTCACACAATTGATATTAGATGGAATGAACTATTAATTTTCTCTAACTTATCAGAATCTTCCAAGTTAAATGGACAATTTGAGAGCAAAGTGAAAGGTGACTGAAAGTTGGCTGAATTGAAAAATCAGAGGCAGAGATAGATTTGACCAAATGGAATTTTTATTGGAGGAGGGTGAGTTCATGGGTGAGATCTGATAGTCTTTGCAGTGCAGTCCACAATAGTTTACGTTTGGAGACCAAAAAAGCATTGAAAGAGGTATGTGCGGAGGCATTCTTAATCAGCTTAAAAAATTTCCATCACCCCTCAAGCTCATCTGGCAGATTTCCTTAATAGTCTTTATTATCACTTTTGGTAGGGTTGACATCTTATTATTCCCTCGCAGTCCATTCTCATGACTTATAGTAGATGTCTATACCTGATGTCTTTTGGTGGATGTGGCAACTGCCTGATTTTTTTCCACAGCAAACCTTGCACATGGTAGAAGTCATTTGGTCTATTAATTTTATATATGCGAGTTTTTTTTTTTTTTGGTTTTTGGGTCACACCCGGCAGTGCTCAGGGGTACTCCTGGCTCCATGCTCAGAAATTGCTCCTGGCAGGCACGGGGGACCATATGGGGCACCGGGATTCGAACCGATGACCTTTTGCATGAAAGGCAAATGCCTTACCTCCATGCTATCTCCCGGGCCCCATATATGTGTTATTAAAAAAGATGCAATATATCAACATGCCCTATTCCCTTTATTAAATGATATTCTTTTGCTTATTCACTAGGAAACAGAATAAGGCTAAAGTAAAATTTTGGGCTTCTTAAAGTTTAGAGCTCAAAATATTGGAGGATACATAAATTCTCCTTGAATCTTTTCCCTCTTGTCATATGGCAGAATAAACCTCTTAGTTGGCACATATAATTATTCTGTCCAAATCATTGATCTTCAAGTAATTTTAAATTTTTTTCTGGCAGTATAAAAGACAGTCTTATAAGATCAAAGGGACCAATGACTATATTCTAAAAAAATCCAGACTCTAAGGAAATATATTTCTATTTCCCTTTATTCTAGTCATACATGATTTATATAGCTTGTTTGGTGCAAAAAGAAAGAAACCTAATGTTTTAAAGAAAAGAAAAAATTTTTTTTTGGTTTTTGGTTTTTGGGTCACACCGGCAGTGCTCAGGGGCTATTTCTGGCTCTATATAAAAAGCTTAATGACAAAGCTTTTATAATTAGAAAATGTCCAACAAAAGGAACCAAAAATATGTAGGCAGAAGGAAATAACAAAGCTTAGAGAAGAAATCAAAGAGATGGCAATCCAAAAAATAATTCGAAAGATCAACGAAAGCAAAAGTTGGTTCTTTGAAAAAATAAACAAGGTTGATAAACCACTAGCAAACCTCACAAAGAAATATATAGAGAGAAATATAATACACTGGATTAGGAACGAAAAGGTGGAGATCACCACAGATACTGCAGAGATTCAACGAGTAATCAAAGAGTACTTTAAGAAACACTATGTCGGGGCCGGGCGATGGCGCTGGAGATAAGGTGCCTGCCTTGCCTGTGCTAACCTAGGACAGACCGCGGTTCGATCCCCTGGATCCCCATATGGTCCCCCGTGCCTGCTAGGAGCGACTTCTGAGCGCATAGCCAGGAGTAACCCCTGAGCGTCACCGGGTATGGCCCCCCCCCAAAAAAAAACCACTATGTCACGAAACATGAAAATGTGGAGGAAATGGGTAAATTCTTGGACTTTTATAATCTTCCATAGTTAAACCAGATGACCTTGCATATCTAAACAGACACATCATTATTGAGGAAATTAAAATTGTCATCATGAGTCTTCCCAAAAACAAAAGTGCTGGTCCAGATGGATTCACTAACAAATTCTTTCAAACTTTTCAAGAGGAAATTGAAAAGATCTTTCAAGAGGAACTTCTACCAATCCTCTTCAGACTCTTTCATGAAATTGAAGAATCATGAACACTCCCAAACAGTTTTTACATCACCTTGATACCAAAACCAGACAGATGTTGCAAAAAAAAAAAAAAAAAAGAAAGAAAGAAAGAAAGAAGACTACAAACCAATATCCTTGATGAACACAGATGCAAAGATCCTCAACAAAATTCTGGCAAACAGTATCTAATGCCTCAAGAAAGTCATTCACCACAATCAAGTAGGTTTCATACCAGGAATGCAAGGATGGTTTAACATTCGTAAATCAATCAACATAATACACCATAGCAACAAAAAAGTTTAAAAAATCATATGATCATATCAATAGATGCAGAGAAAGCATTTGATAAGGTCCAACACCATTCTTGATAAAATGAACTCTCATCAAGATAGGGATAGAAGGAACTTTCCTCAATATAGTAGAGGCAATCTACCACAAGCCAATGTGAAATATTCTCAATGGAGATAAACTAAAAGCCTTTTCTCTAAAATCTGGTACAAGACAAGGCTGCTCTTTCTCACCACTACTATTCAACATAGTGCTGGAAGTTCTTGTCATAGTGATTAAGCAAGAAAAAGATATCTAGGCATCCAGATGAAAAAGGAAGAAGTCAAGCTCTCATTGTTTGCAGATGACATGATACTATATCAGACCTGAAACAATAAGTTATATAAACATCACATAGGTAAAATACTTCAGAACACTGAAACTAAAGGCTTCTTCAAGGAAGTAACAGCATTCTCCAAACAGGTTGAAACAGAGATACACAAATGGGACTATTTTAAGCTGAGAAGCTGCTGTACCTCAAAGGAAATAATGCCTAAGATACAAAAGACACCCACAGAATGAGAGAAGATATTCACCCAATACCCATCAGATAAGGGGCTAATATCTAATATATACAAGATATTGACAGACCATAACAAGAAAATGACAAATAACCCCATCAAAAAATGGGGAGAAGAAAAATGAACAGTTTATCAAAGAAAAAATACAAATGGCCAACATACACATGAAAAAAATGCTCCGTATCACTAATCATCAGGAAGATGACAATCAAAATAACGAGGTACCATCTCATTGGAACTAGCACATATCACAAAAAACAGCAACAATCAGTGCTGGCAGAGATGTGGGGAGAAAAGAACTCTTATTCACTGCTGGTGGGAATGCCATGTAGTCCAGCCCTATGGAAAACAATATGGATATTCCTCAAAAAATGGGAAATTGAGCTTCCATTTGACCCAGCTATACCAATCCTAGGGATATAACCCCAAAACACAAAAATCCAGTACAAAAATCCCTGCCTCACACTTATATTTATCGCAATAAATTTTTTTACAATAGCCAGACTCTGGAGGCAACCAAGATGTCCTTCAACAGATGAATGGCTAAAGAAACTGTGGTGCATATACACAAAGGTATTGATATTATGGAGCCATCAGGAGAGATGAAGTCATGACATTTTCCTATACAAGGATGTACATGGAATTTATTATGAGTGAAATTAATCAGTGGGAGAGAGAGAGACATAGACTAGTCCCACTAATCTATGGATTTTAAGAAAAATTAAAGACATTAAAATAATTCTCAGAAATGAGGGCCAGCAGGACTGGCTCAAGATATGAAACTCAAGGACTGGTGAGGTGGCACTAGAGGTAAGGTGTCTTGCCTTGCAAGCGCTAGCCAAGGAAAGATCGCGACTGCGGTTTGATCCCAGGCGTCCCATATTGTTCCCCCAAGCCAGGGGTAATTTCTGAGCGCTTAGCCAGGAGTAACCCCTGAGCATCAAACGGGTGTGGCCCAAAAAACCAAAAACCAAAACCAAAACCAAAACCAAAACCAAAAAAAAACAAAAAAATATGAAGCTCACCACAAAGAGTGGTGAGTGCAGTTAGAGAAATAACTATATGCTGAGAACTATCATAACAATGTCAGTAAGTGAGGGATGTAGAAAGCCTGTTTCAAATACAGGTGGGTAGATTGGGAGGCAAGAGAAGGGGGCATTGGTGATGGGAAGCTTGCATGGTGAAGGTAATTGGTGACTGAAACCCTATTGCAATTATGTTTGTAATCATGGCATTTAAATAAAGAAATTATAAAAAACAAATTTAATTATAGCTGCTACAAAAACAAATAATTTTTAGAAATATAGTTTCTTTAAAATGGAAAGACATATTTAGTACATGTAAACCATTTTAAAGTGTTCACTTTATTGTGGATCCAGCATAGCTTCATCAGAACATTTTCTAATTCTACAACCATCACCACCACAAGGGAATCACGCCTGATACTAAGTGGCCTTTCTCCTAGAAGTCAACAACCTGACTTTTGTCTCCATAAATTTGTTTATTTTGAATATTTTATATAGTTATAATAATAAATATGATATTTTGGCAACCAGTTTCTTTTACTCAACATATTTTTAAGCTTCACCAATGTTGTAGCATGGTATAGTTGCATTTTTAGACCAAAGATTTTTTTTTTTGTGGTTTTTGGGTCACACCCAGCAGTGCTCAGGGGATACTCCTGGTTCCATGCTCAGAAATTGCTCCTGGCAGGCACGGGGGACCATATGGGACTCCAGGATTTGAACCAATGACCTTCTGCATGAAGGTCTCTCCGGCCCCTAAACCAAAGTTATTTTACAAAGATTATTTGTAGTGTGAAACACTAAATATTTATGTACAGAATTATATAAGTTTGGGATGGAAGGCCACAGGCATATTCATTATGTCCAAAAATTTCCTTCTGTACCTGCATCAACATCACCATCTCATCATATCAATAACAGCATATATTATAATTAGTATGTAATTAATCCATTAAAAATTCCCAATATTACATAGTGGGAAGTGTCTATTACTATTGAATACTGAACCTGAAGGTATAGAGCACCTGCATTTTTGATCTATAGTTTTTCTTTGTATCAATAGGGATGTACCTACACAGTTCTAAATATTTGTATGATTCAAAATCAAAGATAATAGATGTCAAAATTGGTTAAGGTGTTGAGAATCTTTGAATTTGGTTCTAGTTTGCATATAGAAGTGATATATTTGTGGAGCCTGAAGACAGAGAGTAACAAATGTTCTGCATCTAGTACAAACCAATAATAATTACTGTCATCTCTTTAATCAAAAGCCACTTATTTCACCAAGGTAAACCTGTTTCCCCACTACTTGATACTGTGCTGAACTTGTGATTTATTTTTATTTTTAAATGTAATAAAATCAATAATCAAAAATCTGATTGAAAGCCTGTCTAGAGTACAGGCCGGTGGAAGGACACTTGGGAAATTGGTGATAGGAATGTTGCACTGGTGAAGGGTTTTATATGTATATATACATGAAAAAAAAAGATAAGGCCTCCCAATGCTTACCACAGGCTGTGTTCTTTACACTGAAAGAGTAGGTAGAAAGAAAAGGTACAGTAAATGCACCCCATATATACCTCAACCCAGGCCCTTTGCCTGGTCTGTATTGTGAATTGGGGGACAAAAAAATAATGTGAAACTTTTGTGCTAGAGTCTAAGTCCAGACTTTCAAAGATTGTATAGCTATTTTTTTCACTCATAGGAGAAATAAAAATAGTGTAATAATTATACTATTATTACTCTAAAGAAGTATTATTAATAACTATTATTATTCTAAAGAAGTCAGATAAGAAAAGAGGAGCAAGCATTTATTTATTTATTTATTTATTTTTCGGGGGCCACATCCGGCAGTGCTCAGGGGTTACTCCTGGCTCTATGCTCAGAAATCGCCCCTGGCAGGCACAGGGGACCATATGGGATGCCGGGATTTGAACCACCGTCCTTCTGTATGGAAGGCAAACGCCTTACCTCCTTGCTATCTCGCAGTCCCAGGAGCAAGCATTTATGAAGGGAAGAAAAGATAGATGGAAAAAGAGAATCCAGAGAAAAGTGAGAAAGTAAGGTAGAGCAAAAGAGAGAACAAGAGAGCAAAAGAATGAGATGAGAGAGAAGTTCAAACAGAGATTAGTCATTTAAATCAAGCTAAAATATATGCGAGAACAAGTGGAATAACTTTTAAAATTCTACTACTGCTTGAGTTACCAAAAGACAAAATTATGAACATTGAATAGTTTTTCTTTTTCTTTTGTTTTTGATTTTTGGGCCACACCCATTTGATTCTCAGGGGTTACTCCTGGCTAAGAGCTCAGAAATCGCCCCTGGCTTGGGGGGACCATATGGGACGCGGGGGGATCGAACTGCAGTCTGTCCTACGCTAGCGCTTGCAAGGCAGACACCTTACCTCTAGTGTCACCTCTCCAGCCCATATTCACTAGTTTTTCAAGTGTGTGTTGCTACACAAAACTGCGCTCATTCTAATTTTTATTTATATTTTAATGTATACTAATTATTATTTCCCGTTATTAATTACTAAATGTACATAAATTTCTCAGATTTAAGTCATGATAAACCCCAGGCCTGTGGGGGTCCATCTGGGATGCCAGGATTCGAACCGCCATCCTTCTGTATACAAGGAAAACGCCTTACCTCCATGCTATCTTTCTGGTCCCGAGAAATCTTCTTAATTTATCCAACTCCTATATTTTTTCATTACCCAAATATCACATCATTTGAGTCTAACTGGCTTCTATTCCCAGTGATAAATAAGTCTACAGATTGGACTAAGGCACATATGAATTTCTTTTCCCTGAAATCTGCTACCTGCTTTATATTTTATTATTTCAATTGACCAAAACATTGTGATTGTGATAACACTAAAATCAGAGAATTGGTGTGTGAAGAAATAGTCGGGTTATAACATAATTGAGAAAACATTTATTCAAAATTAGGAATAATGATTTAGGCCACAATTAAGAGGCACCCCAAAATTCCTGGTCCACCAGTATCAGGGACTGGAGAAAAACTTAAGGGTCAGGCATAGAATCAGTCTGAGTTTAGTTCAGCTGTTTTGAAACTTTCTGAGTGGTTCTTGACTACGTTCACCTTAAGGCAGAGAGTTCTGCATCGTCTTTTGTAGCAATTACAAGTCTCCTATTTCTTTTCCAGTAGCTGTGACACAGAGAAACTAGGAAATGGCTGAGTCAGGTTGCCTTCAGAATTTTGCCCAGAGTCTCGACATGGCAATCAGAGACAAGACGGGATTTTTAATTCAAAGTAGGCCATGTGGCTACAT
>PVKC010033039.1:0-14029 GCA_004027635.1 Crocidura indochinensis
CACATAACTTGAACCACCTTGTTCTGCCACACAAATTGAGGGTGAAATAAGGGATAGAACCAAGACCAAACAATATATGAACATTAAGTAGAAACAAAAAATGATCAGACTTAAACGCCAAGTCCAAAGTCAAGGACTCCAGAATCAACACCCAATCTACAACTAACTCCAGTGGTCCGAAACCTGTGGCTCATGAGCCATATGTGGTTCTTTACACTTTTAGTTTGGCTCTTCTGTGTGCCGGGCAGCCGCTCTACGAGTCAGGACTCTGCTCTTAGCCTCTGTCAGTGGGCGCCCTGTGTGACTCTCAAAATAAATTTCAATAGTGATATTGGCGAGATTTGGCTCAGTTGAAAAAAAAAAAGGTTGCCGACCACTGAGACACAGAGGGGACTACTTATACTAGCAGGTTGGAGGGTTAAAGGAGGGGGATATGGGATGCAGGCTGGGAACAGGGGTGGAGGGAGGACAACATTGGTGGTGGGGATGCCCCTTACTCAATGTCACTATGTACCTAAAATATTACTGTGAAAGACTTGTAATACACTCTGGTCAAAATAAAAATTATAGTAATAATAAATAAAAAAGAAATGCCATTAATCTGTCACCTACTCCTCATCACACCTGAGATCTGAAACGATTTCTGGAGTAAGAAGTATGTTTATGTGCATAGTATGAATTATGAACATCCACAGAGAAGACTAGAGGGCAAGTCTAGGGTTGGTTCATTTCTAGAAATTGTCATTAAGAGAGTCCCATAGCCTAGGTCAATGCCAAATCCTGAGAAAATTATGCCCACCCCATTACCATATTTTTGCAGAATTCACACATATCAACAGTTCCAATCATCACTGTGATGACCTTCCAGTCTTCATTGAAATTTATTTCCTAGGCGGGGGAGAGGGAGATATGATTTTCCACAAATAGTCAACAAAACTGCCACAGCTCAAAGAAATATAAGATTTGCATGCATATTGTAATAAAAGAATTGGAATCTCAGAGTTAAAGTATTATGAGTGGTTCACTGATAGACCACAGAATATTAGCTTTAGGAAAGATTTCCAAAGTCACTGTAACCATCACACATCTCCGCTCATTGACAACATGTCGATGTACCTTGGTCCTTTTCATTCTCTGCACAAGAGCTCTGGCTTGGCTTACCAAATTCCTAAAGAAGAGAGAAATCAATTTTGTCATAAGGAATGCCCAAATTGTTCTTGCTAAGGGACTAGAATGTTATTTTCTCACAACATTATATCATCACATGCACTGGGGTACACCCTGCCTGTATACATTGCATTGGATTCAATTTGCAGCCTACACAAACAAATATAAAATCAAGGAGTCTATGTGCCAGAGAGATAGCATGGAGGTACAGCATTTTCAGAAAGATGGTGGTTCAAAACCTGGAATCCCATATGGTTCTCCGAGTCTGCCAGGAGCAATTTCTGAGCGTAGAACCAGGAGGAATCCCTGAGTGCTGCTAGGTGGGACCTAACCCCCACCCCCCCCAAATCAAGGCGTCTAAACTACACATAGAAGCTTCTAGAATTGAAGCTGGGAAGACAATATGATCACCAGAAATGATTCCTTCTAGAGCTGTTCTATTGCTGGGAGGGAACACTCTGACTCCTAGGTGTCTCTCTGTGTGGGTAATTTTATGCTGTTCAGGCACCTTAAGCTGCTTGCTCGTTTTGTAGAATTATCACAACACATAATGGGAAATACTGAGAGTGAATTTGACCTAAAGCTGCAGGCAAGGGTACTGCCAATTCTACTGCGTGCTCATGATCTTTCTAGAAGAATGCATACAAACTGTCTTTAAGATGCCATTATAAGGGGCCTGGGAGATAGCATGGAGGTAAGGCGTTTGCCTTTCATGCAAAAGGTCATCAGTTCGAATTCTGGCACCCCATATGGTCCCCCGTGCCTGCCAGGAGCAATTTCTGAGCATGGAGCCAGGAGTAACCCCTGAGCACTGCCGGGTGTGACCCAAAAACCACACAAAAAAAGATGCCATTATAAGAAATGACTTCGTTTGCAAGACTTGTCTAGATTCTAAAATTATACCTAGGAGAATGTTTTTTGGAATGGGATCAAGTACAGCTACTGTACTCAGGACTACTTTTTGCTTTGTGCTTAGGGATCACTCCTGGTAGTGTTCAGGGACCAGACAAAACACCAAGGATCAGACAGTAGCATACAAAGCAAGAACACTATCAACTGAACTATCTATCAGAAAATTACCTAATAGATTTTTTAATATGAATACTACTTGAAGTCTGACCAATTGAGAATGTTTCATGTTCTGACATTACAATTATGAAATGTTAGTTTTCCTATTGGGTCCAGAAATAGGAGATAGGGGTTATTAAGACAAATGAATTACATGAAGCTGACCATGACTCAGTTTCCAGCACTACCTGGTTCCCTGAGCATTGTGGGATATATATATCACTGAAGACCCCAAGTATCATTGGGTGTCATCTGAAGATTTTTGAGTATCACATTGAACCACCAACTTAGTAAGCCCAGAACTGCTAGCAGAGGTTCCTGGGACGCCAGAAAACTGATCTGGAAGCCAGAGAAAAAGGGGGAATAAGCAAGATTGTAAATTTTTTTGAGTCTCTTTCTTTTCCCTCATCACCATTACATATTTTTCTCTTTTCTATATATTGTCTTATTATTTTTAAATCATTTCCTTCCTTAGAAGGTGGTAGGGGAGTAAATGTGTACTGTAGATGACTGATTTTATAGTTTATGAAGAACATTCATAGGACCCCAAACCTTCCTGCTACTTCAAGTCCATGCTACAGAACTAAGTGAGAAATATTCTCTTGGCAGTGACTTTGCTATGGAACATTATGCAACTTACATGATAAAGAACTTAACTCCCACGATGTTCATAGAAATCAAAGTATAGATAGAGTTGAACAGAACATAAATAATAATCAAGAGGATATGAAGATATAAATCAGAATACTCCAAACTAAAATAATAGGTCCGTAAAACTCAGTAGATGAAATGAAAACCTCAGTGGAAAGCCTTTACAACATAGTAACAGCAGCTGAGAATATAATCAATGAGCTGAAAGATGAGATGTCTAACAACTCCATAAGCAGAAGAGATTGCAAAAAAGCCTTAAAGAAAGTTATAAGATAATGGAAAAATACTCAAAAAATGTGAATAGATGAAAATAGTAGTCCTTGACAAGTTCAACAGAAACAACGTAAGAATCATTTGAGAACCAAAAACCCAGGAAGTAAACCCACAGGAAGAATAAACAATCAAGGACATCATTACAGAGAAACTCTAAGAGCTAAAGACTACATGCAAACAAATCCTGCACAACTGAAGAGTACCAGCTAAAAGAGATCCTAAAAAAATACCAAGACACATCCTAGTCACAATGACAAATCCCACAGATAGGGATACAATACTGAACGTAGCAAGATCAAAAAGGGAAATTACATTCAAATAGAATCCCTAAGATTTACAGCAGACCTGTCACAAGAAACCCTCAAGGCCAGAAGGCAGTGGTGGGATATAGTAAAACAAACAAACAAACACAAAAACTCAATTAAATGAATGCTTCGCTTAGACTACTACACCCAGCCAGACTCACTTTCAGGTTTGAAGGAAGTATATACATGGCTTCATGGAAAAACAATAGCTCAGAAACTTTATACACTCAAAGCCATCCGTAAAAGAAAAGCTAAAAGGTCTACTTTAAGGAAAGAATGTCCACAGACACATAAAACGTCTACACAAAAATGACACTAAATCCCTTGTCAATTATCTCTCTCAATGTCAATGGACTAAATGCACCAGTTAAGAGACAGAGTGGCTAAATGGATCAAAAAAACTGAATCCAACCTTCTGCTGCCTACATGAAACACACCTGAATAGTCAGAACAAACATAAACTCAAAAATCCAAGGCTGGAGGAAAATCATCCAAGCAAACAACACCATTATAAAGCTGGAGTGACCATATTAATATCAGACGATACAAACTTTAGACTCAGAAAAGTTTAAGGCACAAAGATGGACATTTTGTACCAATCAAGGGATATGTACAACAGGAAGAAATCACAACTCCTAAACATATATGCACCCAATGAGGGACCAGCAAGGTATTTGATACAATTGTTGACAAATATGAAAGAAGATATCAATAGAAACACAATAATTGTGGTAGACCTCAACATTGCCCTGTCACCCCTTGATAGGTTAACCAGACTGAAACCCAACAAAATATACTAGCTCTGAAAAGAGAAATGAAAGAAAGTGGACTAGTATATATATATATATATATATATATATATATATATATATATATATGGCACCCATATATACATACAGATGTATATATATGGCACTCCATCTTCAGAAACCTGGATACCCACTCTATTCTAATGCACATGAGTCATACTCTAGGACTGACCACATGCTGCCCATAAAACATACCTGCATAAAATCAAGAGGATAGAAATACTGCAGACTACCTTTGCTGATCACAAGACACTGAAATTAGATGTGAAGTACAAAGGGACACAGAAGAAAAACTTAAAAAAAAACTTTAAAAAAAAACTTTAACACCTGGAAATTAAATAGCTTACTACTGAAGAATCAGTGGGTCAGAGATGAAATCAAAGAGAAAATCAAAACATCCCTGCAAACAAATGATAATGAAGACACAAATTATCTGAATTTATGGACACAGCAAAAGAGAGGAAAATTTATAGCTTTGCAAACACACACCAGGAAGAAGGCCAACATGAATAGCTTAATGACACAGCTTATAAAATTAGAAAATGAACAACAAAAATAGGTAGGCAGAAGAAAATAATAACACTTAGAGCAGAAATCAATAAAGTGGAAACCCAAAAAAATAATCTGAAAGATCAACTAAAGCAAAAGTTGGTTCTTTGTAAAAATAAACAAGATTGATAAGCTGCTGGAAAAACTCACAAAGAATGGGAGAGAGAAACTTGGAAAGTCAGATTAGAAATGAAAAGGGGAAGAACACTACAGATATTGCAAGAGATTCAAAGGGTAATCAGAGACTAGTTTGAGAAACTCTATGCCACGGAACATGAGAACTTGGAAGAAATGGATACACTCTTAGACGCTTGTAGCCTTCCACAGTTGAATAAGGATGCTATAGCATATCTAAAAAGTCCCATAACTATTGAGGAAATTAAAATGGTAAAAAAAAGTCTTCCCCAAAACAAAATCCCAGGTCCAGATAGGTTCACTAATGAATTCTTTCAAACCTTTCAAGAGGAAATACTACCAATCCTTTTAAGGTTCTTTCATAAAATTGAAGAAACAGGAACACTTCCATATAGTTCTTATGAAGCTAACATTACCTTGTTACCAAAGCCAGACAGAGATGCTGTCAAAAAAAGATTACAAACCAATATCCCTGATGAACACAGATGTAAAGATCTTCAACAAAATTCTGATAAATAGGATCCAGTGCCTCATCAAGGTCATTCACCACGACCAAGTAGGTTTCATCCAGGAATGCAAGAATGGTTTAACATCCGTAAATCTGTCAATATAATACACAATATCAACAAGAAAAATAAAAACTATGTGACCATATCAATAGATGCCGAGAAAGCATTTGATAAGGTCCAACAGCTATTCTTCATAAAAAAAAAACTCTTCAAGATGGGAATGGAAGGAACTTTTCTCAATATGGTCAAGGCCATCTACCACAAGTCAATGGCAAGTACTATTCTCAATGAAGATAAACTAAAAACCTTTCCTCTAAAATCTGGTACAATACAAGGCTTCCCTCTGTTGCCTCTCCTATTCAACATAGTACTGGAAGAACTTGCTATAGTGATTAGGCAAGAAAAATATAGATAGATAGATAGATATAGATAGATAGATAGATAGATAGATAGATAGATAGATAGATAGACAGACAGACAGACAGACAGACAGACAGACAGATAGATAGATAGATAGATAGATAGATAGATAGATAGATAGATGATAGATAGATAGATATAGAAAAGGAAGAAGTCAAGCTCTCATTGTTTTCAGATGACATGATATTATATTTAGAAAACCCTAAAGACTTTGCCAAAAAGACTTTTAGAAACAATAGATTCATATAGCAAAGTGACTGGCTATAAAATTAACATGCAAAAATCAATGGCCTTCTTATACACCAATAATAATAGAGAAGAAATGGACATTAAAAATCTCATTCACATTAGTGCCACACACATTTAAATATCTTGGAGTCAAATTAACTAAAGAGGTGAAGGACTTATACAAAGAAAATGAGAAAAGCCTGCTTCAAGAAATAAAAAAGGACAAAAGGAAATAGAGAAACATACCCCGCTCATGGATTACAGGATTAATATAATCAAAATCAAAATAGCAATACTCCCCAAAGCATTGTACAGATTTAATGCAATTCATCTAAAGATACCCATGACATTCTTCAAGGAAGTGGATCAAACAATAAACACCCACGAGTAGCTAAAGCAATTTTTGGGAAAAGGAATATGGGAGACATTACTTTCCTCAATTTTAATTGTATTATAAAGCAATAGTTATGAAAACAACATGGTATTGGAGTAAAAATAGATTTCTCAGATCAGTGAAAGACTTGAATATTTAGAGGATATTCCTCAGACATACAATGAACTAATCTTTGATAAAGGGACAAGAAATCCAAAATGGGGCAAGGAAGGCTTCTTCAATAAGTGGTGTTGACACAACTGGTTAGCAACTTGCAAAAAAGTGAACACAGACACCCATCTAACACCATGCACTAACGTAAAATCTAAATGGATTAAAGACCTTGATATCAGGCCTGAAACCATAAAGTATATAGAACAACACTTAGATAAAACACTCCATGACACTAAGACTAAAGACATCTTCAAGGTGGAAACATCACTCTCCAAACAAGTGGAAGCAGAGATAAACAGATGGGAATATATTAAGCTGAGAAGCTTCTGCACCTCAAAGGAAATAATGCCTAGGACACAAAAGTCACACACAGAATGGGAGAAACTATTCACCCAGTACTCATCAGATAAGAGGATAATATAAAAAAGTATACAAGGTACAGACAGAACTTAACAAGAAAAAAAAAACAAACATCTAACCCCATCAAAAAATGGGGAGAGAAATGACAGACAAGTTGTCAAAGAAAAAATATAAATGGCCAAAGACACATTAAAAAAAAGCTCCACATCACCAATCATAAGGGAGATGCAAATCAAAACAATGATGAGGTACTATCTCAAATCATAGAGACTGGCAAACATCATAAAGAACAAGAACAATTAGTGCTAGAGGGGATGTGGAGAGAAAGGAACTCTGATTCACTGCTGGTAGAAATGCTGTCTAGTCCAGCTTTTATAGACAACAATATGGAGATTCCTCAAAAAACTGGAAATTAAGCTCCTATATGATTCACCCATACCAGTCCTAGAGAAATACCCTTGGAACACAAAAATACAATTCAAAAATCCCTTTCTTGGGGCCGGGCGGTGGCGCTGGAGATAAGGTGCCTGCACTAACCTAGGACGGACCGCGGTTCGATTCCCTGGTTCTCCATATGGTCCCCCATGCCTGCCAGGAGCGACTTCTGAGTGAATAGCCAGGAGTAACCCCTGAGCGTCACCGGGTGTGGCCCAAAAACAAAAAAAAAAATCCCTTTCTCATATCTATTTCATTGCAGTGCTATGTACTAGACCCTTGAAACAACCAATATGCCCTTGAACAGATGAATGGCTAAAGAAATATTGGTACATATACACAATGGAATATTATGCAGTTGTTAGGACAGATGAAGTCATGAAATTTACCTATATGTGGATGTACATCGAATCTATTATATTGAGTGATATACATCAGAGGGAGAGAGATAGACACAGATTAGTTTCACTCATCTATGGTTTTTAAGAAAAATTAAGGACATTATTGTAATAATAGAGATGAGGGCTGGGAGGACTGCTTACATTATGAAACTACCACAAAGAGTGATGAGTGCAGTTATGGAAATAAATACTCTAACCACTATCATGACAATTTTAATGAGTGAGAAAAGTAGAATGTCTGTCTTGAATACAGGCATTGGTTGGGAAGGAGGGGGTGCATTGATGGTGGGAATGTTGCACAGGTGAAGGGGGTGTGTCCTGTTTATGACTGAATCTTAACTACAAACATGCTTGCAATCATGGTGCTTAAATAAATATTTTATAAAAAAAAAAGAAAAGACTTCCCAGACAAGGCAAGTATGTCTGAGAGCTGTGTCCATCCCTCAAACCAAATACTTCAGCAAGAGTCAGTTCAGGCAGATAAGCCAGAAACTGCTTGGAGCAGAGTTTCAGGTTCATGGGACCTCAAGCTACAAAGGGAGGGGCTCCTCGGGAGACTGTCTTGGGTGTCAAAGCAGTTATGTTCAGCTGACTCTGTCTTCTCTACTTCATCTTTTGTTGTCTCTTTTATGTTCCAGAAAGAGGAAATGAATAACTGTCTCAGAAGCCTCCATAGAATCAGATTTGCTCATTCATTCGGTTAGCACTCCCTGATTTTGTAAGTGTTCATCTGGGCTGCAGATTGAATCCAAGAACTTAGTCATACAAAGTATGAGCTGCATTCCTATGCTGACAATTCCTGATCTTTTGGAGAAGTCACCACTTGTGACTGTCTGGCAAGCATGAATCTCTCCACACCTTATACCAGAAACTTATTTCAGAAACTGGTAAGGGTTAGAATTATTCATGGAACTACTAAGATTTGCTGCCCACTAGATTAGAGCCCAGAGTTCATATTTTGGAGGAAAATCTTTCATGCATGCACACAGCCTCTCTAGATCTCTTGCTGTAGCTTTAATCCAAGGAGTGACCCAATAAGACACCAGATGAGAGTCTTCTAAATCATTGCTACCAGTGGACAAATGTCTCCTTTGCACAAAGATTACATGGGTATATTGAAAGAAAATTACTTGCTTCACACACCGCATCCACTATACCCTACTATCAAAAATGTCATACTTAGCCTTTGCTCTAGGAACAGCCTGGTTGAGGAATGCACTAATGCTTTTGGCATCACCAGTGCAAGTGCCATAGCCTATGAGTTGGCTGTTGAACTCGCGAAGGATATCTGGAAGAGGACACAGAGATCTCAGGGCAGAAAAACAGGGCTGGGTTTCTTCTCTGGTCTTAGTTCTCCCACCTGGGCTGCATTATCTTCTTCCTATAGCCTCTTAGGAAAGGGGTTTCCAGGGAGGCAGAAGGATATGCCCAATAAGAGTTGGGATTCTCTATCCTCTTTGTATATTCTCTCTCTTTCCCTTCAATGCAGTAAATAAGATCACTTGCTGATCTCAGCGACACCCATGCGTGTTGAATGAAGAAAACTGAATTTGGTTGTTTGGTAGTTTTCCGATGTAACCAGATATGCATAGAGAAAGAGCAAAGTTTGAACCCAGCCTGTTAGGTCCCAAATAAGTGTAAATTGCTCTCTTCTGCTTCCTGGCCTTGGACATCTCAAAGCAAGGGTTTTGTAGAAAAAAAATTAATAGAATCAAGTTCCTCCTGTTCACTTACTCGGTAAGGTGGTCACATTTTTCAGCGAGTCATCTCCTCCACCACTAAAGGGAAGGAACAAGCCATCAATGAGTCAGTGTTTGGAATTTTTACCTCACCTTTCCCCATACCCCATGCCCAACTATAGTGACAGTTTGAAGGATCATGATAAAATTTAATTTATTTAACTGGGAAAGGTGTATCAAACCCAGAACCTCATATTTAAGAATCAATATTACAACATATACTCAATCACTGAGCTACACTCTCATTAAATCCTGGAAGAAAACCCATATTCTCCAGCAAGTTAGTCTCAAATAAAAGATTTGAGTACAAGGGTGTACAGAAGGTCAAAAGTTAATGTTACCTAAATGACAGCCCCCGATAGTCTACGGTGAAGCCAGAACTTAAGTTTGTGTCAGCACCAATTCCACTGCCAGCCTTTGAAAAAAATACCAAAATTTAACAGTCAGTCAGCATGTCAGTGAAAAGAGGGCTAAGAGCCCTTTGAGTTTCAGGCCCAGATTGTGTTCATGACACAATTTCCCCAAATCTTGCTCTTACTGAATTGGGCCTATGTTCTGCCATTCTCATCAACTTGATGAAATAATTGAAATGAATTAGATTTGGGAAATCTGAAAGTGCTTCACAAATGTGAGATGCTGTTGTATTATTTCAACCATGCTTGTATGCTCATATATATATATACATATATATATACATATATATATATACATATATATATACAGGATATATATATCCTGTAGAAGAGTGGTTTTCACCCTGTTCTGAAGGTATAAAAAGGTTGACACCTCATGCTCTGGAAGCATGAGGAGCATAGAGGTTTGAGGACACTGCATTGGACAAAATTCTCTCATCTTCCCATTTCTTCTCTTCCCCCACATTCTCTGAGAGTTCAGCAACCTGAGAACTGCTGTCAGAAGTGAAGGCCAGGATGGCAACTCTACCCCCAGCCTGTAATTAAAAGTTATAATGGTGGGATCTTTGTTTTTCTTTCTCTGCAGAGGCCATTAAGAAACTGGAGTGCAGCTCTGGGCTGCCTGTAAAGCATCATCCAGAGGGAAAAGGGCACACAGACAAGTGAGCAGAACCTTTAAATTCAATGATGATGTATTTTCAATAGGCTAAAGTATCTTGAATTAAATTGTTTAAATTCTGTAGCCTCTGAGATATTTCAGTGCATTCTGAGAATTCCCTTATACCACTGCCAGAAAATAGTTGCAAAAAAGGTGAAAATTGCTAAGTTCTAACATAATCAGAGGAAAATATGGTACCTTAGAGTGCAGAGCCTGCAATTAGAAGGGATAGGGTCCCAGAGGTTGCCCTCTACCCTTCCCATTTTAACCTTGGTCCCAAGCATCCTTACAGTAATAAAGTCCCCCAAAGCAGCAACAACTTTGATATCTGCAGGCTTCAGCGAATGCACTGGAAAGACAGAGGGACACATGTGAGCCTGAGGGAAAGAAACTCTGGTCAGAGGCTAGTGCTGCCTGCTCTAAGAAGACAAAAACATTCCCTATACATGTTGGGCCAGGAAGGACCTGGAGTTCATGGAATACATGGGAAGAGTTTAAAAAGTTGAGGGTTCTTTGCAGAGATAGAATAAACAAATGCTGACCCTCTGAGGAAAAGGATGCTGAATAGCAGAGAGTCTAAGTGCATGGGGAGTGAGAACAATGTGAATTCTGCTCCTGCCAAGACAGAGGCAAGCAGGTGTCACTTGTTAGGCATATGAAAAATCTTAGTTAGTACTTGACACTTGACTACTTGGTTAGTACCTGACAAATCTTTTTATAGAGTCCCATTGTGGAGGGTTTGTGGAACTTAGTGAGTCATGGGGGCTTACCTGAGGTGGGTACAGAGGAAGAAGGGGAGGTGTCTTTGCATTCCAGAGTGCTCCCAAATTCCTAGGGGTGGAGAAATAATGGTAACATCTCAAGGTTGAAAGGGACTAGGACCCATGAGGAGGGACCTAGAGGGGCATTTGAAAGAGGACCCCAGGGAATCAAGAATCCCAGTGAGATTGGCATCTGATGCCTTATTCTTGCCTTGTTTCGAGACAAGAACTGGGGTAGCCTCAAACTGGAGCCCTACAGGTCCACCTGCTCCTGTCCCAGCACTGAGAAAAAGTCATCTTCAGTATGACTCTGCTGAGATGGGGTTGTTCCAGGCTGCTCCTCTCTGAGCTGTCCTGATGGGGTCCCTCCCTCTCCCCTCTTTGCTTCGTGTGTGGGAGTCATCAGAGTGGAACCTCCCTGCCTTCATGCTCAGTGGGAACGACTGTCCCCTTTTCCCCTTCCTCTGCCTAATGGCTGCCCATTGTGCTGACCAGGGATCCCAAAGTAGCAGCATGCAAACCTCCAATTTGCTTGTTTCTCTGATTGTGTTCATTATCGTGCTCAGGAAGGGTTGGGCCTAGAAAATGAGGAGAAGGAAGCTAGTGAAGTTATTTCCAGGGCTCCCTGTACCACTCTCTTAACCCACCCCTGAGATGTACTGATCAGGATTTCCATATGATCAGCCTCCCCTGCCCAATATTTCCATATTCCTGTCCATAAGTCTCATGGTTGCAGACTACCTGCCAGGGCACACTGGGCCTCTACCTCCACCATTAAGGATAAAGAAATAAACATTCAGGGTCCCTGGAGTCATTTTGGATGTTCTCTGACCCCCTACCACCAGATTGCTGGAGTCACTTTTTCACTTCTTTCATTACAGACCTCAACAGACTCATCAACCCCACTCCCCCAACCCCATGGTCCACCCAGGCCACATTCTCCTTTAACCACTTGATCATCTTTCTTCTCAGAGAAGAAACATTGGACACTTAGATGTAATGTCTCAGCCAGCCCAGCTCCCTACTCAGGGCCTCTCTTGGAAACTGAGGAACTGGCAGTACCAGGAAGCCAGAAAGACTTAGCTTCCAAGGATCCAGCTTGGGATTTCGGGTAAGCTTCCACACTTCCCCCCACAGGAGCTGGAGCTCCTAGTCTTGCTGCCAGTTGGGAGGAAACGGGTAGAGGAAGAGGAAACTAGTTATTCACTTTCATTTTCCAAATGAACATCTCAGCTCCAGAGTCCAGGGTCCAAGCCCTTATCTACTATCTTGAAAATATATTCATTCTGCCAGATGGGCACTGTTTTCAGAGATGGGTCATCCATCCATCAATCCTTCCATCCTGAGTTCTTGAAACCTTTCCTTCAAAATGTGAGAATGAAGACATGCTTAGAAAGAGCTTCATTCAGCCCCCGTTTGCTAAACTCACTGTATCATCATGGTAGATGCATGGAGGCTGTCCATATACACTCCCAACCATTGGTGAATGCCATCCTTATAAAAAGGACAGGACTAAATATCTAAGTCAAAAGCAAAAACAATGGAATCAAGAGACTCACACTTTAGCAACCTACCCTTCAAATGGGCCTCTTATACTGACAGGCTGGGGAGGTATGGAATGCACTTGGGGAACATTGGTGGAGGGAGGTTGACACTGGTGGTGGAATTGGCCCTGGTTCATTGTATGTCTGAAACCCAACTATGAAGGATTTTGTAAATCACAATGGTTTTAATAAAATAAAATTGAATCAAAACAAGGGGGCATTGGGGATGGTTAACCAAATCTGGAAAAAGCAAGGAGGTAATCAGATAAAAGAGGTTCAGAACCCACAAAGACATGAGACTTTCAAAGGCAACAAGAGATACTTTCATCAAAATAGTGGCAAGGATGTTTTCACTATACCTGGGGGGGACATGCCAAAATAATATCACTTTTGAAATTATGCTCTCTTGTCTTCTGGCCCACTGGTTCCAGCTAAAAAGAAAATAGAAAGATGGGGTATAAAAAGGGGATGTCAGAAGGCAATGGTGAGGATATAGGCTGGAGTTGAAGAAAGGGACATGGAATTTCATATCACTACTGGGAAGGTAACCTCACTTGAGTGAAGTGTCTCTGAGGCTTCTGTAAGCTCCCAAGTCATCTGACCTGAGGGATAACCACACCCTCTACCCTGCCATCTTACCATGTTGTTCCAGAGGGCACTGGCTATGTGGCCATGAGTCTTCTGACTGAAGTGGAAGCAGTCAGGGACAAAGTAAGTTAAGTCAGGCAACCCTTCCTGATGATAGGGAGTAAGAGAGGCTGTGTTAGAGATGCCACAGGACATTGAAGACCCCAAAATCCCAGAACTTTTGTTATCATTACCTCGGTCCTGGGCACTTTGAACCTTTCCAAGAATGGCTGCAGAACCACAGTGAAGTCGTCTCTCGTGTCATAGCGCCCGCTCTCCACCAAGTTCTCAACCTGCTCCTGTGGGAGGAAGGGCGCAGTCAGGGGATCTGTCTCTGCTCATGTCAGTGCAATGTCTTTCTCCACGTCCATTCAATAGTTTGACCTTACAGTGAGATTCATTCGTAGCAGAAGCTCAGCTCCTCAAGAGC
>PVKC010033040.1:0-14096 GCA_004027635.1 Crocidura indochinensis
TGGGGGACCAGGGGATCGAACCGCGGTCTGTCCAAGGCTAGCGCAAGTACGGCAGGTACCTTACCTCCAGCGCTACCGCCCGGCCTCCCGTATCCTGTTTTTATGTCCATTTGTAGCATAGTCGAGCTGGCACATGTTGGCGTTTGAGCAGTATTCAGGCTGTCCCGGATGGGATTTGGTTCCTGGAGCTGTTGTGCAGAACTGTGTCATTTCTATATCTGGGATTCAGGATTCTAGGCTGAAAAGTCGGTGTCTAATCTCCTGGGGTCTATGATAGGTCCACATGACACATTTTCCCTGTCTTCCTTTCTAACTGCCAGGGCTTTGCCCCAAATTTGTGTTTCTGGATTAACAATGGCAGGATAAAGTAAGGATTGGTGGAAAGTTAAATATGTTGTTCATCTCTTCCTGCTTCTAGAGTGACCTGAGTATATGGCCCCAATTGCTAGAGACTTGGGACAGACTCTGGAGAAAAAAAGTTTTCTTGCTTTATTATTATTTTCATTATTACTATTATTATTATTATTGAGGCATTTGTTGCACAAAGTAGATTTTGAGTTTGCCACAAAATAAATATTGAATATATTTTTCTACCATTACAGTATTATAGTGTTACCTATTACTTCAGGATTAAGAAATATGTCTAAATTTTAATGTTTTTTAAATGTTTATTGTATATCCGAGAGGTGCAAGGATAGATGCAATTTCAATCCAAGAATGATGATGCAATCTTGACAACCTAGTTTGCTGATGACTTACTAATACTTGATTAAATGGACATTCAGTAGCTTACCTAATGATTTTCCTATCATGCTCTATTCAATATATTTTCAAATACTATTATTCAGAATAAGTCTACTGTGAAAAACTTTGACATAAAACTTGTTATATGCCTACATATTGATAGGTGTTCTAACATTGTCTGTTATTCCAGGAATTCCTTCTTACCAATTTATTTTTCTACTCATTCCATAGAAATTTAATCCAAGTATCAGTCTAGAAAGAGATTGCTTCCAAGTGACTTTCTTCTCATGTGATGTAGTTCTGATCAAATAAGTGGTATGAGCAGAAGTCAAAGTGCAAATGTTAAGAAGTCACTTTTAAAGCAGAAACTTTCATTTTCTTTTCCTTGATTTGATTGCTGGAGCCCAAGTCTAACTTATCTCAGGAGGCTGAGAAATAACAAAGTGGGAAAATGAGAAAAATCAGTCCCATATCTTCCAAGGAGCTGATTGTCATGCCAATAAAGTGTAATCTATAAATAAACAAATATTTTTAACCTATACTTTATTTGGATCTTTGTAAATTGAACCCCACCCCGCCAATTTTATACCCATATAATAGAAATGTTAGGTGTTAAATATTTATCAGTAGATGCCAAGAAACTAAAAATATTGATCCAGGAAAATTACATATGTATGAATGTGCCCTCTGCAGGCTTGTCCATTTTTATGATTTCACCTCTGTGGTTAGCTTGATTTACAAGATCTTTTTTAAATGCATCTTAGGCCAACATGCAGCATCCGTTCATGTCTAGAGGTAAATTCCTTGAAGGTAGATGAGCAGATAAGCAAAATTATCCTCATTTCTTACATAACAAATCCGAACTCACCCACACAAACTGGAACACTTGCCAAAATAATAGATTTTTGTATGGAACCCTGATTTATTGAATCATAATATTTGAGATGAAGCTTAAGAGATAATACTTTTAATAAGCTTTCTAAATGATCTTGACACGCAGCAATATTTGAAAATATCTGCCTAATTTTATTTTTATTTTGAGACTGCTGGGTTTTACCCCTTACACCATTAAACTAAGCTCCATGAACTATGGAGAACATGGTACTTGACCTTTGATCTTAGCTTTAAGGAATGATGAACTCAAGTATATACAGCGTCTTTTACATAGGAACCACAAAGCAGTTGCCTTTCCTTGACTCTGTGCCACTAAATTTGGTCACTAAATTTAGAGATGAGTAAGTATTTAGTAAAAGTCATCTAATGTAGACTTAGATATGTCCTTGAAGGTTAGGAGAGACTGGAAGAAACCATTTAGAGGCACATACTCTGCACCTATAATGGGGCAAAAAAAATTCCAACTCTTTGTAAATGGGGATGCTGCCTATATGGATGAAGTGGATTATATTCACTTAAAGTCTGTTATTTTGCCACAGTTGTCTATTCTTCCATTACACTTTTTTTTTTGGTTTTTGGGCCACAGCTGGTGATGTTCAGGGGTTACTACTCCTGGCTATGTGCTCAGATATCATCCTTGGCTTGGGGGACCATAAGGAACACTGAGGGATTGAACCACTGTCTGTCCTAGACTAGCCCGTACAAGGCAGACACCTTACTCCCTGCACCCTGCTCTGATCCCTATTCTTACATTACCATTTAATTTTAAGAAATCTTAATCAATATGAGATGACCTTGAGAATTCTATCATCTCTACTGGTATCTCAAGCATTTGAGCTCTGTTTCATATTTGGGTTGGGAGGAGACATGGTAATGGGGAGGACACATGGTAATAGGGGGACCATGGTAATGATGGGAGGAGATACGGTAATATGGAAGAGACATGATAATTAGGGGGAAGATACATTGTGGTGAGAGGGAGGCTACATGATAATTAGGGGAAGAGATATGGTAATGTACTATTTTAAAGTAAAAAGTTAATGTTTTTTTAAATGTATTACAAGATTACATGACCATTATCACTATCTAATTCTAGAATATTCCCATCATTTCTACTAATAAAGTTCATGATTATGATCTGAGTGATGCTTTTCTTTTCTTTTTTGAATTATGGGTCACACACGTTATGCTCATAGCTTACTCCAGTGTCTGTACTCAGGAATCAATCCTACTGGTGCTTTGGGTATGCCAGGGACAAAATACCAGGGATGAAATCCAGGTCAGCTGCATGCAAGACAAGTGCCTTACCCACTATGCTATCTCTCTAGCCTCTCAGTGACATCTTCTATTTTTCTTTTACAATGTTCAATTTTGAAGGTTTCCCCCTCCACTTTAGTTTCTAGTGTGTAATCAGAAAAGTACATATTCATGAATTATGTCGATTTTTATTTAAAAGCTAAACTTCTTTAAGTAACACATTTTTTTTCAAATATAAGTCAATTTTATTTAGAGAAATAAAAGAAAATCAGAAACACAAAAATAAATTGGTATGTATAAAATAGAAAGTTAAATCTACTCACATCACCATCTCCAGTGAAGACAACTGCTGCTTTCAGTTTGGGGGTGTATTTTTCTAGGAGAAGAGTAGCTTTTTTCTTTAGATATTAAAGCTCACCCATGGATTGTCTCAATAGGACTTGTTTTTTTGACTTGTGACATGCAAGTTATAAAGCAATTTTCATGATATTCAAGCTTCTTTTTGCAAAATTCAGAGTCTTGAGGACTTGGAATAAAGTAGATAAAAAGTAATATTTCAGAAAGCAAACAACAGGTACTGAAAAGTATGAGCAGTGTTAGAAAAAATAAATGTAATGATAACATTTTAACCATAAGTATGAGATAAATATTGTAGAAAAGATGTAAACTGTAGAGAATAAAATTAAAGACGCACAGACTCACTTTAGTAACCACTATTATAATCTTGACATACTTTATTTAAAAATAATTTGTATATTTTAACGTAAACTTTGGTTTAAGGAAATGCATTGTTATAGGCATAAATGTATTTAAAAATACAAATTATCAACTGTTTTCTTATTAAAATATACTTCTTTAATGCATTTTGATTTTTCCTTATATTTGTGCATATTTTCACTAAAATATTTTCAACAGGAACTTGATGATTAGAATGCCTCTTGTAATATTACTTTCATCACACTTAATAATGATATATTTCTCTCTGAGATAAGTTACTTCCAACTGTTTTTGATCAGCATCTGCCATGAATGATATTATGTTACTATCCTGAGAAATATCTATGAAAAAAAGCATTAGATTTTCTAATTTATACTTAGCTGTGGCTCAAAGCCTATGTTTATTACAGGGATTTTATATTGTGCTTTAATTCTACTCTATTCTTGATCATTGATCTTGATCCTTATTTCCATTATTAAAATCTTGCTCTAGCAATAAAAATGTTCAGAGTTTTGCTCTTTGCTTGAAAGACAATCAGCTCCCAAATTTGTAATTTATTACCATGCATAATCATATATTATTTTATGAGTAAATTAACATTGGGCACAATCTTTTCAAATATAATGTGCTGGATTAAGATTTAAATTACATATTGAAAATTGGCCATGCTGAAAAAAAAGTAAAGCAAATAATCAAAACAGAGTTTAGGTGACAGTTGGTAAACACATAGATCACAAAATTTTCACTTTTTCAAGGAAATCATGATTTTTATGTTAGGATGAAGACATATCTTTGGGAGAGAAAAACCACATCTTCACAAATTTATCTCTGTTGACGTTAAGAGTTAATCTCAGAATCATTTCCTAGTGGGCTTCCTCTCTGTGTTGTTTAGAAAATGTACAGATAGTTAAAAATGAGCCTGTCAGTTTCTGTAATGGACGAAGTTCAGAAACACTAATGAGAAGGACCTCTTTCTGTATGCATAAATTCAAAGGCAAGTTCATTAATATTTTGCTTAAACCTGACTCTCCTGAAGGTGAGTGGTTCCGGGACAAAATTTCATGAAATTGGCTAGATAGCTTAGAAATGTCTTTTGGTAACTCTCTAGTCTGGGGAGTGCTGGGAGGCTTGGTAGGCCCCCAGTCATCCTTGTCTTGTTCCCCTGACTCTAGGCCTTTCCTGAGTGCCAGCTCAGATGGTCAGAAGTGAGTTCAGGTGGACTCTTAGTGGGCCCCAGGCTTCCCCTCTCCCTCCGCACTCCAGGGGGGGAGATGCATCGGGAGGAGATGGGTAGATATCTGGCTTCCAGCTTCCTCTTGGATTCAGGAGACCAGCTCTGGCCAGGTATGGGGTTTTGGGTGGCCCCATACTACAGCCCTTCTTCCTGGTCTGGGGAGTGCTGGGAGGCTTGGCAGGCCACCAGTCGTCCTTATCATTTTCTCCTGACTCCAGGCCATCCCTGGGCGCCAGTCTGGGTTACTGTGTAGGGGTCAACAGGCTTTCCACCTACCCTTGAGTAATGAATGCAGTTAAAGAAATAACACTGAATACTATCATAGCAATGTGAATGAATGAGGGAACAAGAAAGCCTGTCTCGAGTACAGGTGTGGGTGGGGTGGGGAGGAGGGAGATCTGGGAAATTGGTGGTGGGAATTCTGCACTGGTGAAGGGAGGTGTGCTTTACATGACTGTACCATACAACTACAATTATATTTGTAATTATGGTGTTTAAATAAAGATAATTAATAAAAAAAATAAAGTCACAGAACAGAGAAAGAGAGTTTGGACAGGGGATAATGCCATTGCTCTGCATGATGTCACTTTGTTCCTGGGACTGCATCAGATGTCTGAAGCCCTCAAGGAGTGGTCTCTGAGAAGAGAACCGGAAGTAAGGCCTGAGCACAGCTGGCTGAGACCTCAACATCCCCCCTTTGCAAATGGAGGGAAAAGGCATACATTTTCATGGACCAATGGATTTTCTAGAAGAATCCTGTGCAGCTAACTCACCTCACTGCCTGAAACATGGCAAAGTTAACCTTCGAAAAGAGAAAAGGGATGAGGGGTGCTACTGCTGTAATCAACCGAACAGCCAGAATTTGCCTCTGAAGTAGCATGTTTTTATCTGAGAAGCAAGAACTACTCTGTGTCAGAAGGTCACTATCCCCTCAACATACAACATGTATGCCACCCAGAAACAGCACAAACACAAGGCTCTTGCATCCAGAGACTTCCAGAAGCAGGAAGGGCTTTGAGGGTGTGGGTTGGGCTTCCCCTCTTCTGCCTGTTTTCTACTCTCATCTCCGTCTTTTTGCTCACAGCTCCTGCCTCCACCAGACACTTGGCAAGATGAGACACAGGGTCCAGAGAAAACTGATGTTGGTGTGGTCCTACAACTGTTCTATTGTTCTGTTCATTTTCCTTTTAATATTTTTCATTGTTTTATTATTTTATTTTTAATAAAATGTTATTTGTTACCAAACAAAAGACACATAAAAAGTTGAATACTTATATTTATGGTTGTTTTTATTCAACCAAGTTTTTTTTATTTATTTACTTTTTTCATTTTTATGTTAGATTGTCATCAGTTAGTTGATAAATACAAGAGTTATTGAGTTACTGTATATTATCTGTTGTCAATTCCTTACCACACATGATGACATGCAGGTGGAACAGAAATCCTCTTTCTAAGGCTCAACAGTCTGTGGAGGTTTATCTTTTTTATTTGGTATTTTATTCTGAAAGTTTGACTTTATAAAGGAGGAGGAAAGGGTGAAGGTAAAGGGGAGGAAGAAGAAAAGATGGTAGAAGAGGAGGAGAACAGAGACACAGAAAGAAATTGTCTTAGATCACTGTGAATCAACCCACAAATATCAATGATTAAATGCATACCTTTTTAATGAAAAACATCTGATCTGGGTTTCTGGTGTTTCCCTTCTACCCTGTAATATCTCTGAATTATTCTACCTTGATTCTTCAGTGCTGTTATCAACCTTCATTTTAGATTTCAAGGATCTGATCTATTACTTTGATCAATCTTGTCTTCTTCCATCTCATTCATGTGAAGTTTATTTGGAAAGCTTTCAGGCAGTTTAATTACATTTCCTTTTATCCATTTGAAAATAAATTAAAAAGCATTTTATTTACATCGTCCATGTGTTCGCTATTCAGCCTTCCCGCCTCTAACCCCTCAATGAGAGCATGAGAAGGAGAAACACTGCATTAAGTTGTATATTTTATGCAGAAATTTCAAAATGTCCTGACAGATTGCAGGAATAAATGCTAAACAATAACAGTGTTTACACTCAGTAATGAGATAATTTATTAGTAAATTAGTGGGACTTTGCTTCCCCTGTTTTGCAAATCAGAAACCAAAGTCAGAGAAAGGATATTTTCTTTCTCAAGGTCACAAACTCTTTATCTGATAGAGCAAGAAAAAGAAACACAATATCTCCATGTTTTATGTCTAGTTACTCTATCAAGTCACAAAAATCTTTCAGGTAAATATGACTCATGAGAAGGTAAGTAATGCGTTTGTTGAATGATTTAAATGTAACTACATTGTCCTTCAATCTAGAGTTGAAAAATGTAGGGTTGACTGATTAGCTTGTATTTGTAGATAAATGCTTCAGTGGTTTTTAATTTTTACCTGAAATATAGAATGGATTCCCAATTTAAACGTTCATGGGATATGTATGTGTAAGAAAAATGGTAATAGTTAAATGAATAATGATCAAATGCCATGATATGATTATTGCTGAAAAATTTCACTACAGGTATCCCAATTTAACTGAGAGAAAATTCTTGGCTTAGAATCTCCTTAAAAGTAATATAGAATATAACTAAAATGTTGTGCTAAAGTCATACTTCTCTTTTCAAAAATTTTTGTTGATTAAAAAAAACCAGGAACATAAATGTTAGTTCGACAATAAATGTGCTTTTGAATGTCAACATTAAAAAAGGCCAAAAAATGTCTCAGCAAATAACATTGTCTCTGAATTCTATTTTAAAGAATCCTTTGCATTTCAAAGGTAGCCTTATTCCAAAGCAAAAGACATAAAGACAGAAGAGCAGAGGTAGAGGGTGTTTGGGAAAGTGATGTACCTGTAATGATGACAGTTGAGCCAGGTTCAATTTGCCTGGGTTAAAAAGAAAATAGTGCGGTGACAGACTAATATTGCAGAAAACATTTCTAACTTAAAAAATAAATTACAGTGAAAAAAATTGAAATATTGTTGTTGAGGGGATAAGAAGGAAAATCACAAAAGAAATGTTTTGCATGGTCTGCAAAGAGGAAGAGAATATTGGCAAAAAAAAAATAGCCAAGTAGAGTTATGAGATCAACTCAATTGGAGGGTTTAGCAGTAAAGACAGATGTGACAAGGATATTTCATAATACGATGTATAATAATGATGAACTGTCAAGTGTAATTCATTCTGAAGTTTTCTTAGAGTCTTACATTCATGTTTACAGATAGACATGGCCTCTTTGAAAGTGTATCATTTGGAAATAAGAAACAAAGAATCCCTAAATATAGAACTATAGATGAAACATTATTTGTAATTAAATTACAAAGAGAAGGTGTAGGATCTTTTATCTATGAGGTCCGGTTCTTCCAAATTAACAGCATATGGCTTCCAATTATAGGTCCAAAATGTTAATTTCAGGTCTAGGTCACCTCAGACCAAATGATAGAGAGATAAACCAGGAAGTTCTTCCACTTAAGTTTCTAGATCATGGTCTGAAAGTGGTATTTGTTTTTATTTGGGTTGCTTTAACAAAGGGTCATAGTCTAGATTTACTTTTACCTTGATTCAGAAGACTAGAGTTCCAAGTTGGGATGTTGACAGGGATGACTTCTTCAGAAAGCTCCAAGGAAAGGATCTGTTCCTGTGGAACTGGAGGGGCACCAGAGCATGTAATTGATTTAATTGGTCATTTAAAATCTTGCAAGCAGGCAAGATCAGTTGGGCAGCAGAAACAGCTAATGGCAGGGATAAATAAGATATAAAACTAGTTTGTTCCCAGCTCTAGCCCACTTCCTGGTCCCCACAGCTTGACAGGCCATAGCAGAAAGAGCATCTCACACAGATGCAGTCAGATGGGCAACAAAGAAGCCTGTCACACAATGAGCCTCAGCTCAGGGAGGCAGACTACAGAGCGCCCCCTACTGACTGACCAATGGAATTCGAGAACTTTGGGATTGTGACGTCGTAAGTGTGGACATCATGAGGGACCAGACACTATAGGACAGGCACGAGGCACTATAGAACAGACACTGTGTCACTCCTGAAAACCACGGAGCTTCTGAATCTTGTTAGGCTGGACTGCAAACGGGACGATAAGCCTATCAATTTAGACTGTTAATGAACTGATCAATCCACCAAACATCTGAGGTTCTGCGTGATGATTTAAAACAAATGTTTTAAATTAAAGGTTTGCGAGTTACAAAGTTACTCATAGTTGAGTTTCAGCATCAATTTCATTGCCCGTGTTAACCGTCCTCCACCAATGTCCCCAGAGTTCATCCCATATCACCCTCAAGCCTCTAGCCTGCCATCATAACAGGCATATTTTTAAGATTGCTTGTTCAAGTTTGGGTCTCATAATTTCATTGTAGTTGATCCTGTGGCTTGGACATTCAGTTCTGTCCTTTCTTAATACCACCCACCAATGCACCTGAGATCCCTTGGCTTTTGTTCCCCATTTTCACACTTGTCTTTTTCTTCCTCTACTCCATTTCTTTCTTTCTCCTCATTATACTTTAGGTTCAAAAGTGTTCTAGAAAATCCCCATTTAAGATTTTGCATTCCTTCAAGCAGTCATTTTAAATATCACATATAAATGTGTATTAAAAATTGCATATTTAGGGGCCCAGGAGATAGCATGGAGGTAAGGTGTTTGCCTTTCATGCAAAAGGTCATCGGTTTGAATCCCAGTGCCCCATATGGTCCCCCGTGCCTGCTAGGAGCAATTTCTGAGCATGGAGCCAGGAGTAACCCCTGAGCACTGCCGGTGTGACCCAAAAACAAAAAAAAATTGCATATTTAAACAAGATGCAGCAAACGTCATGATTGGATCATTGATTATGGCTATATAGTATTCTCTTGTCTATATGTATCACATCTTCGTGATCCACTTGTCTGTTAGACATTTAGGTTGATTCCAATTCTTAGCTCTTGTTCTGAGAACGGTGATGAATAGTGGTGTGATACTTCCTTTTGAATACTTAGTTCCAAAGGATCTAAATTATCTGGAATCTACTGTGACAAATCTGCTGTTGACCTTTCTTTGATGTCAATCTTTTTTTCCATCTCTCTACACCATTTTATCTCCTTGGATCTCTCTGGGTACAGATTTCCTCTTTCTACTTCCTTAGAAAAAAGGCTAATGGTGATTTGACCATGTGATCAAATCAGAGTCAATCTTTGAAAGTCCCCTCAGAGAGGAAACATTGCCCCTTTTTATGATTTTCTTTTTTTTTTTTATGATTTTCTAATGGTTCACCCATCCAGTACTTCATGAATCATGGGATTTTCTTTCTTAATAAATTCCCAGATATCATCTTCTGTGGATTATATTTAATAGCATCTCTTCCCTGCTTCACTCCTTTATTAGGTCCTTGCATTTTCTCATTTTGTATCTTATTTATACCCCTACCACCCTAAAGCCTACTATTTTCTTACTCTTTATTAAACTCAGATTGAGGCCAAGGAAAGCATACTTGCCTTTCAGTGCAGCACAGATGTATAATCTCCCCAGGAAGTAGGAAAAAACATCTCTCATATATTTATTCTACCCTTTTCATGCAGCAGAAAGGGAAAAGAAACAAAAACAGAATGATTGAGTATTCCTTGTTTTACACAAATACTCATATTCTGCTTCCGATGACCCACAAAACTAAGGCAGCAAAGAACATGTCAATGCTAATTAGGAGTCAAGTACTGGCGCTCTCACTTCCTTTAAATTTAACTGTTGTATTTTGGTGACCTTGTTGAGAAGAGTTCTCTTGCATGATGAAAGTGGAAGACAGATTGGAGTCTAATAAAGAAAACCTATGAAATAGCTTCTTGTAGCACATTTGCTGCTAGTGGAACTGTTCTGTTCCAGAGATTTAAGAAAATCTGAACTTCTCATCTACATATGTTTTACTGTTAGGTTATAATTATTTTGCTTATAAAAAAAGATCACCGCTGGTGATGTTTTTGTATGTTTGTTTACAACTTGGATTTACTTCAAAATAGAGATTGTCTTACTTGTAAACTTGAGTGGGACTGAGCTATCTGTCCTTACTCTGTCCTTACTGCCCTACCCAGGGGTGGTTTTCAGGTGGTCTTCAATCACCAGGTGGTGATTGTAGTCAATCAAATTGGCAGTTTTTGTAGGCAGCTTGGTGAAGACATGAGGTAGAAGACTGCCAGGGGATATGTGTTTCACCCTCAGCCTGGCTGAATTATTTCATGCACGACCCTGATTCAGATGTAGTCACTGGGGTCTGGAGATATAGAGCACAGGGTGATTTTACATTTCAATAACATATACCAAATAAAAATAAATAGATTTAAGAATGAGAGGAGAGGGAAAAATCAATAGGATGTAAAGTTTATGACTGTGACTCCCTCTGATAAGTGTACTTTTCTGGCATGTTATAGACATACAATATAGTTGACATCATTCAGGATCAGGGCATCTTTTTTTAAATTAGTTTTTTTATCCTGAGATATTTTCAGAGTAATAGGCAGCTTTAAGGGAAATACTTTTTAAGAGAGATTTCAGGTAAGGACAAATGTCTGATAATATAAAAGAAGAGGAGAAAAGGACCAAGAGTTAAATAGGGGGAGTTTTCCACTGAGAGGTCAAGGCTCAAAGTAGACAAGCAAAACATGGGAAAGGATAGAGGGTCAGTAGTAGGTGATAAGAAAGGTGATGGGAGAATATCTGGATGTGTTGGTACAACAAATATGCTGAGCAAATGTTCTAGAAATGAATTAAGAGGAAGGAGGAAGTCAAAGCATGCTGTATTGAAATCAATGTTCTGATGGATGTGTCTGGCTAAAACCAAGTGTGATTATGACAGAAGAGAGGACTAACCATCAAGCAGGAGAGAAGGGTTAGTGGAGATTTAAGAAAAAATAAGGCTTAGAAGTGTGAAGTCGGGGCCATGCGGTGGCACTGGAGGTAAGGTGCCTGCCTTGCTTGCACTAGCCTAGGACAAACCGAGATTCAATCCCCCAGTTTCCCATATGGCCCCCCAAGTCAGGAGGGACTTCTGAGCACATAGCCAGGAGTAACCCCAGAGTATCACTGGGTGTGACCCAAAAACCAAAAAAAAAAAAAAAAAAGAAGTGTGAAGTCACCTAGAGATAGCTAGAATTCAAGTCAATACATTGGCAGTCATTCTAAAAAATATTTTTGTTTTATACTTCCTGTCTTAAAATTTGTAAAATAATTTATAAAATATTTTACCTATTGTTTGCTGCTACTGAACTCATTTCTCCATGACAATCTCCTGTGCCTAGTTTTTCTCTCTACTGGAGTAATCTCATATCCAGTCTCCATTTCTCCAACTGCCCCTCATGTTTATTATCTACTGGGGCACAAGGTGTTGATCTTGACTTACAAACTTCCTGACTCTGACCAAGTTTGTCTTCCACCTGTGGTGCTGTAGGAGATGTTCCTTCCTCCCCTGTTTTCTACAATTGCTTGGAGGTGATCCCATTTACTCTTCCTTTTATTTATACTTAGTTTACCCTGTTCTTACACAATCCTCTAGGAATTCTGTCCTTAGCCCTTGATTTTTCTCCCTTTTACTTAAACACCATGTTTGTAAATTATTCATGATTGAATTTTAGTCATAGAATGTTCAAAACCTTTCACCAGTGCATATTTCCTACCACCAATGTCCTCAGTTTCCCACCACTCCTTCTGCTTCTTGAACAGACATTTTACTCCTCTCTATTTCTCTTTCTCATACTCCTTTTTTCCTTTAGACACTGTGGTTTGCACTATTATTACTGATATGAATTATGCATATCACTTCTCCTTTATTCAGCATCCAGTTCTTGTTCAGAGTGATCATTTCCAACTATCATTGTCATCATCTTAACTGCTGACTTTTGTCAATCTGCCTTCTCCTTTTGTCCTTTCTAAAACATACCCCACTACATAGTGTTCCCTGTCCTGAAGAGAACTGTAGTTTAGCACTGGAAATTTGTGTTTATATGTATCTTAAAGAGATTGTATGCTCAATACAGACCAAAAGCATGGTTTGTCCACAATGACCTGAACCAGATAAACCATCCTCTGTGTATACCAGCATCTCTCAGCCCTGACACTGATGACACTTTGGGATGGACAATTCTGTTGTGAATCAATGTAGGTTGTTGAGCACCATACCAGCCTTAACTTACCAGATACCAGTAGCACTCCCACTTGTGACAACTATAAAATTCCTCATGTGTTTGAGGGAGGGTCCATAATTGCTCTGTTTCAGAATCTCTGATCTGAATTTAGAAATACTCAGTGAAAAAAATTGCCAAGCATAAAGAAAAATGGGTCTGTCTTCAGGTTAATCAGGGGTCTCAAATTCACAGTCCACGGGTCATTTGTAGACCTCTGTACAACATTTTGTGGCCCACAAATATGCCACAAATATGCCGGCCTTCAAATATCGCAGTATTCATGATTATTTGCTTACCAAATAATTGCAATAAAAATCACATTAGTGAAAAAAATCGCATAAAACATTCACATACCCCGAGCAGTTCTGTTCAGGATATGCAAATGTTTAATATGATTTTTTTTGCGATTTTTTCTTACAAATGCGATTTTTTATTGCAAATATTCAGTAAGCAAATAATCACGAATACTTTGTGCCTAGCACAGACATAATTTCCGCTGCTCCTGCCAGCTGTCCCTTGAATTATCAGAGGCCTAAGATAGAGAAGGGAGAGAAGTTTATTACAGAATTAGATTTTGTCATACATTCATCATGACATTATCAAAGCCTGCAGTGAAGAGAAATATTGATGATGAGCACAGAAAATTTCAGGAAAAGTAGGAGACACAGTATTTCTTTGTTGAGCACAGGGGCATCCCCAATTGTCTTATTTGCTCGGAGAAAGTTGCAGTGTACAAGGAATACAACTTGAAACGCCATTATTCAACTAAACATGCTGAGGAATGTGCAAAATATCAAGAAAATGAGAGAGCCAGGTGGGTTGCCAATCTTAAAGCATGTCTAATGAGGCAACAAGATTTCTTCAAGAAAGCGACCAAAGAGAATGTTGCATCAGTCGAAGCTAGTTACATGGTTAGTGAGATGATTGCTAAGGCAGGGAAACCATTCACAGAAGGAGAGTTTGTTAAAAAACATGATTGGTACAGGCTGAAAGTATTATCTGTCCAGAAAAGAAAGGTCAGTTTAGCAAAATCAGCCTTTCTGCCAACACTGTGGCAGAGTGCATTTCTGACATGTCAAGTGACA
>PVKC010033041.1:0-14085 GCA_004027635.1 Crocidura indochinensis
CTTGATCCTGGAGACCAGCTCTACCCAGGTACTGGGGTTAGGGGACACCCCATGCCAAATGGCACTCTCCCTAGCTTGGGGGTGGGTGCTGGGAGGACTGGCAGGCCTCCAGCTGTTCCCCTATTTCCCCCTGGACTCTAGGCCTGGCCAGAGTGCTGGCTTGCTATAGTTTCAGGTGGACTCCATTAGGGGTCTCCAGGCTTCCCCCCTCTCTACACTAGGGAGGAGGAGCAAAGGGAGGGGCTGGGCAGATAGCTGGCTTCAGGTGCCTTGATCCTGGAGGCCAGCTCTACCCAGCTAGCTTGGGGGTAGGGGACATCCCATTCCAGAGGCCTTTTCCCCAGCTTGGGGGGTTGGGGGGGGGCTTGGCAGGCTCCCCTGCCGTTCCCCTATATTTCCCCTTTATTCCAGGTTTTCACTGGTTGCCGGCCCATGTGGACTCTATCGTGATCCTCTGTCTTTCCGCCTTTGTCTCCCTACACTAAGGGGGAGACACATGGGGTGGAGGGCGGGCTGAAGCAGCACTGGTGTATGTGTCGACATTCACTGGTATTTTTTTCCCATTGGTCTCCATTTTGAAAACTGCGCAGGGGCACTAGCCTTCGTGCGTACCATATATATTAAAAATAAAAATGGGAGGATGGACTTTCAGTCTGGGAGGAAACCACTTTGCGTGGGAGTACCATATATATTCAAAATAAAAATGAGAGGATGGACTCTCAGGCTAGGAAGAGGCCAGTACTTTTTTTTCTACTTGTTCACTCTTTAGAGGCTTCTTGGCCTCTTCCTTTCTTCACTGTGTAACTGTGTTTACTAGTATACTAGATTTCTGATTAATTTCCATATACGGTGACTATATGTCCTTTGAGAGAGTCCATTCTCTCAATTTAGATTGTTTATTTTCCCCACTTTTTATCCCTTTGTTATTTGTTAAATAAGGAAGTTAATATGTGAACTGTTCGATAAGGTATTTTGGTGAAAGAGTCCCTCTCTATCTTTCCTTCCCTTTGTTATTTGTCAAATAAGGAAGTTTGTAGAAGTCGCCCTCCATTTAACATTTATATAAGAACCAAGTCAATTGGATTGTTGGACTTGTTCTAGCATCCCCATAGGCACCAATCTCATTGTGAATTGTTCAATAAGGAATTTTGGTGATAGAGTCCCTCAGTTTAATTCTTATGTTTGAACCAGGTAATGGGGATTGTTGGACTTGTTCTTGCGGTCCCCTTATGCGCTGATAACACCAGGTGGCTTTATTCCTTGTTTGCATGGGCACATTAAAATGGAAAATACTATACATAAAATAAGTTCTCATCTAATAGAGATAGGAACACACAAATCTTGTGGAACAATGGAGCCTTACAAACCCTGAACATTGACATGATGACCTGGCACAGGCCTCAGAGGTTTGGATATTTTCCAGTTACTGCTGAACCAGGGAAGCCATATATGAAACATCCAACGTTTATGACATCACCTGGAAGCAATCCTCTACCAGGGAAAACCCTACTGCTGCTCTGACATTGATTTACTCAAAGGAGTCTTCCCTTAACACTGATAATAATTAAACAACAGCAATGACCTGTGTCCTGGACAGGGCTTTTTTTTGTTTTTTTTTGTTTTTGTTTTTGGGCCACACCCGGTGACGCTCAGGGATTATTCCGGCTATGTACTCAGAAGTCGCTCCTGGCTTGGGAGACCATATGGGGAACCGGGGGATCAAACCGCAGTCCGTCCTAGGTTAGTGCTGGCAAAGCAGGCACCTTACCTCCAGCGCCACTGCCTGGCCCCCTGGACAGGGTTTTCTACATTGCGTGTTAATTACAAGTTGAAATTAGATGCCACTCTGCACCATCCTGACTTCATTGTAGGATGCCAGGACCTTCTATACAGAAGCGTGAGATCAACAACAGAGACTCTGAAACATATAACTGTGTGGGCACTACAGACAATGACTGGGATTGGACAAACTAGTTTGCCTGGAGCCTAGAAATGGTCTTATGTCAGGAAATTTCAGGGTTAGGGTCTCCTTGTACTTTGGCCAAAGTTTTTCCTTTCCATGAACTCCATACTTTGGTGGGCCCATGCAAACGATAATTGCCACACTAACATTGTTTTTACAGTGCTCCCTCGACTCAAAACCTTTAAGAAACCACTAGTAAAAATATCTGGAACTGGGGAAAAAAAGGTTTACATTAGGGTTAACATATATGCTTTTAGATGCACTAGCATTCTGGGGGATAAAGGAGGGTGATAAGGGATATAAGCTTCGGAATAGGGATGAAGGGAGGACAACACTGGTGGAAAGGCCCTCATTTATTGTCACCAGGCACCTTAAGTATCACTGTGTAAGATTTGCTGTTGACTACCTTAAATATCACTGTGTAAGATTTGCCGTTATATATTCTAATAAATGTCTGTTAAAAATAAAGAATTAGGGCTGGAGTGGTGGCACAGTGGTAGGATGGTTGCCTTGCAGGCAGCTAACCTAGGATGGACTGCAGATCAATCTTCTGGTATCCCATATGGATCCTGAGCCAGGAGCGATTTCTGAGCGCATAGCCAAAAGTAACCCCTGAGTGTCACCTGGTGTGGCAAAAACAGAAAACAAACAAAAAAAACTAACCTAGTAAGAATTAAGAAGGAATGGCTGGAGCAATAGAACAATGGATAGGACACTTCCCTTGCACAAGCTCAACCTGAGTTCGGTCACTGGCATCCCACATGGCCCCCTGAGCATGCCAGGAAGGCATTTTAAGCAAATCTAGGAGTAGCCCCTGAGAATTGCCATTGCTGGGTGTGGTTAACAAAAGAGACAAAAAAAAAAGAATTAAGAAGGAAAATTCAATGTATTTTATTTAAAAGGAGCATAAAAGTAGACTTCTTTTTGGTTAGATTAGCAGTATTTAATAAGCACTGTAATATTTAATATGCAGACATAGTACAAGCTATTTGGCTCAGAGCAACAAGTAGAAGCATTCTTTCTGTAAGTCTTCTTGGTAACTCTTTTATATTTTAAGTTCTTTTTCCAGAATAGTATCTTTATTTAAGCACCATGATTACAAAATGTTTATAATTGGGTTTCAGTTATAAAAAAAAAGAACAACCCCCTTCACCCGTGCAACCTTCCCACCACCAATGTCCCTCATATCTGTCCTCCCCTATCTCCTGTCTCTCTCACTCACTACCACTGTCATGATAATATTTAGTGTAGTTATTTCTCTTACTGCACTAATCACTCTTTGTGGTAAGCTTTATGCTGTGGACTGGTCTTTCCAGTCCTCATCTCTATTGTCTCTGGGTATTATCTCAATACTGTCTTTTATCTTCCTTAAAACTCATAGATGAATGAGACTATTCTGGCCTATTTCTCTTCCTCTGACTTATTTCACTCAGCATAATAGCTTCCATGCCCATTCATGTATAGAAAAATTTCATCACTTCATTTTCCTGATGGCTACATAGTATTCCATTGTGTATATATACACCACAGTTGTTTTTGTTTTGTTTTGCTTTGCTTTGTTTTGGGGCATACCCAGTGACACTCAGGAGTTACTCTTAGCTCTACGCTCAGAAATCACTCCTGGCAGGCTTGAGGGAGCATATAGGATATCGGGGATTGAACCCAGGTCTGTCCCTGGTCATCTGCTTGTGATGACCATTGTGCTATTACTCTGGCCTGAGTACCACAGTCTTTAGCCACTCATCTGTTGTCAGGCACCTGAGTTGTTTCTAGATTCTGGCTACTGTAAATAGGGTTACTATGAATATAGGTGTACAGAAGGTATTTTTGTATTGAGTTTTTGTGTTCCTAGGGTCTATCCCTAGGTCTATCCCTAATATGGCTGGATCATATGGGAGCTCAATTTCCAGTTTTTTGAGGAATCTTCATATTGTTTTCCAGAAAGGCTGGACTAGATGGCATTCCCACCAGCAGTGAATGAGAGTTCCTTTCTACTCATATCCCCACCAGCACTGATTGTTCTTATTTTTTGTGATGTGTGCCAGTCTGTGTGGCATGAGATGGTACCTCATTGTTGTTTTGATTTGCATCTCCCTGATGATTAGTGATGTGGAACACTTTTTCATGTGCCTTTTGGCCATTTGTGATTCTTCCTTGAGTAATTACCTGTTCATTTTTTTCTCCCTACTTTTTGATGACTATAGTATATTTTAAGCTAAATCACCAGGAAGTGAATCAGATAGGTAGTGGTCACAACTTTTATTCTGAGTTTTCCACATTCGGACTGGGATGTTGACCAATCAGTATAATCTCTTCTTCTTGCTTGCTTTATCTAAATGAGGGGATGTAATTTGCTCTGCTTAGGTGATGTTATTATTAAAATATCAAATAAAACTATTAAGTACATTTATAGAATGTCATTTTATTACCTTGTTAATTTAAAATATCCTATTAGATTAATTTAAAATATCCTAGTATAATACTATGGCTTTCTGGCTCAAAGTATGCACTCCCCTGTAACTAATACTAAACTGTTAAACACAAGTATTTCAAATGTGCATTCAGTGTATTCTTGCTTTTAAATAAAAATAAACTTGGTATGTATTATTAATCTATAAACATACCTCTGTTTCTTGTTTTCAAACTTGTCTCAGGATGTTCGTCTTAAATAGAATCACCACCCAGGCCTTTACAGTTAAATGAAACTGGGCTGAGGTTTATAAGTTACTGACAAAAAAGATTTTAGCACAACACCCTCCAGCCAACTACTCAGTCATCTGTGATCATCTCCCCAATTTCACTCTTGGTAGTTTCATCCTAAATACCAGCACTCTCTCACTTCTCCTGTCTCCATGGTCTTCCAAGTCCTGCCTGTGCCTTCTTGTACCTATCTGTTCTGTTCCTCCTACCCAGGTTTACAGACCCAACTACATTTTCAGTACCTGATAGGATTAAGAGAAGTGGAACTTCATTACCTTCAGGGAAGATTGAACTTCCTAAGATGAAGAGGTCCCCATAATTCTAACAATAAAACCTTTTGCCACTTTAAAACGATACTATTGCTAATTAGAGATATAACTGCACTAACAGCTACCATGACAATAATAGAGAAATACAATGCCTTTCTTGAAGACAGACAGGGGATGGTAGGAAATGGGTGGGGGGAACAATGGTGGTGGGAAAGTTGTGATTTAAGGGGCCAGAGCAATAATTCAATGGGTAAGGTGCTTGCTTTGCTTAAGGCCAACCTGAGTTCCATTCCTGACTGTTCTAGATTACCTACCCTCTTTGTTCACCAGTTTGAATCCCCTAAATGACAGTGAGCTAATTTCAGTGAGCATATCCATGTATCCAAGATGCACTATCTTTCCTGATACTCAGAATAGTCCACACTTTGAGACCAGGTTTCCAGCATTGTGTTCTTCCTACCTGCTTTTTAACAAACTCATCCCTTCTCCTCCATCCTGCACACTGCAGAAGCTGCCCCTGCCTCATGACCTGTCTAATGTCAGTCATTTTTGAGGTTTCAATCTTATTGCCACTTCTCAAGAGGTAAAATTTCCAATTTATTAACTTTTAGTTGAGGTTATCTTGAATGTCACCCCACCTCCCTTACATCATAAATTCCATGACCCATTTCTGAGAGAAATTAGTTTCTTGCTTCTGCAGAGACCACAGGAACCCAAGACAAGTTCTGAATGAAGAGTACATCGGGATTCATCTGTCTCTCTGCCACCTCTCAGTGGCAGTAAAAGACACTTGCCCTGATCCCACAGATATTGAGTGTTCTCCTACCATCTTTTTAATTGTCATAACAGCTTCCATATAACATAAAAACAATCCATAACTCTGCTAGCTTGCCATTACATTACCATTTTTCCCCCAAAGAAGTAACTAAAGGAGTCAATAAATGGAAGTACAAATGGATGGTTGAATGAATAGGTGGATGGATAAATGACTGGGTTGTTGGGCTTAAAGAGAAGCTGGAAAGATCTTGGATGAATAGACACTGCCATGCCCTTATATCTTCAGAGGATTAGCTTCTTAATAATAATTTTTAATAAATAGATGTTTTTGATGTTCCCAGATTTGTTGTGAGATAAAATTAATCGCATTAAATTTTTTTCCTGGCAGGGAGACTCTAGGGATTACTGGAGTTAGGCTTACTGACAGTTTTCCAAGCTATTTCAGTTTGGAGTTTTCTGATTTCTGTCTTTGTGTTCTGTTCAGCTAGAGCTATGTTTTCTTTGATTTCCATGAGGATCCTCCATATTTCTATTCTAAACTCCTTATCTGAGAGATTAATTATATGGTTGGTATTTTTTGGATCATCAAAGCTATTGTCTTCATTCTCTGTGTGTGGTGTTTGCCTTCAAGGTTTCTCCATTGTCACGCTTGAAATGTGATTTTTTTTCCTGCGTGTTATGGTGGGGTTCATTAGTTAGAAAGAGTGTGCAGCCACGAAGCGAAGTGGAGCAGCCATGCTCTTCTGGGGTCTCTAGGAGACAGCTTTTTTGGAGCCCTTTCTGGCCCTCTCAGGAGAGCTTCAGGAGAAAAGAGAAGAAAAACACATAAAGCTGACAGGTCCCCTCAGTTTCTCCCAGTCGCCAATTTCACAGCAGACCCCTTCCACCTACATTCACAGACAAAGGAGTCACCTCTCTGCCTGGCGCCCCTGGATTTCCAAGCCATATCAGTAATGGAGCGCCTGTGATGCATTTTCTCTCCCCACTGAGACTGAAAGTGTCCTGTTTCTCAGTTACTAGATATATTGGGAAATGGGAAATGTGGCTCAGGAGGGCCGAGCCGAGGGACCTGAGTCATAGCACAGTGGTTAGGGCATTTGCCTTGCACGCATCTGACCCAGGAAAAACCTGGATTCAATCCCTGGTCTCCCATGTGGTCCTTGTTTGGGCGTCAGGTGAAGCAGAAGCTTCATGCCCCCAAATCTAGGGCATTGGAGAGCTGTGGGTCTGGAAGCAAATACTGACACAGGAAATAATCTACACATGGTTAAGGGCATAAAACAGGATCAGGAATCCCTCATGCAAGCCTTCTGCTCCTAAGAAGCAGATAGCTCAGTGGTGGAAAACCAAACTGCAGTGGTTTTTTCCTGAGACCTGAAGTCTTTATTAGCATGTGCCAGACTACATTCTGGGGTGGAAAACAGGTGGTCTAAGGCACCAGTTCAACTGATGCTTCCATCCAAAGATGCTTCCAACCAATAAGTAACAAGCATATCCTGAATAGAATGGAACCTGGCTAATCCAACAAAGTTGAACTTCACTCTTGGCATTCCTGACTTGCATGATTCAGATTGCAAATATCTTGGAAAAGTGAGTTTGATGAAGCAGTCACAGCAATACATTCCAGTGATGCACTTGGGTTTTGCTACATTCCACTCCTGAATGGTCTTGAAAATTCCAAGACACTTCAAGATTTTCTAGTATTTCTCTTTGGCAACTACTCTATCATTAACTCGGCTATTCTCAGGGAATTGCATTTTTCTTCAATGAGCATGCTCTGCCAGTGAGTTATAGTGATCCAGTATAATGGAATGAAGGTGCTAAACACTTGGAGGCACACTTTCTATTGGGACTGCATGGGTTCAGGACACATTCCTGCTGACATATCTACATTTTCTTCCAGGCAATGTTCCCCTACTCCATCCAGAAAAAAAATGGAACTTGGACCTTTCTCATATATTCATTCCTGTGTCTTGCTTCCAAAATGTCACCCACACAGCATTTTTGAGAGGTGGAGAAGGGGTTATGCGAACCTTGTGATACTCAGGAGCTACTCTTGGCTCTGATTTCTATGGTTTTTCTTGTAGTGCTCAGAGAAATAGGAGGTGCCAGGTACACATTTAGTTGCTAACTTTATTTTTGTTCTCCACAATATGAAACAGTGGACTAATATATAAGAAAAATTTTGCTACCCTATCTAGTTTTATAGTCCTTGGACTAAGTAGTCCAAGTAGTAGTAGGGATCTGTGGGAGGGATAATATTTAAAATCTGTCTTTCTTCCACTAACTGTCAAGTCCTAGAAGCCCAAGGTCAAGTCTAATCTAGACAACCCCAGATAATCAATAAGTGAATAAAACCAGTTGTGGGGTAGACCCACTGGATTGAAAGCAAATATAGAGAGTTTATTCCTGGATTTCCATTGTTTCCTTGAGCTCTGATTCCTGTTAAGATCTCTCTAGACCCCAGTCTTTAATTATAAGCCCCATCTGCTCTGCCCTATTTCAAAACTGCTGGAAACTAAATCCTGGAATGGTGAGAACTGAACTTTATCTTTCACTTGAAATCTTGGGGACTGTGCTCCCTCTGTTCCTCCACACCATCTCCCCAGTCCTGCCTACTTGTCAGTCCAGTTCCACGATATTCCCTTTATACTATTCTTTCTTGTTAATGATATCCAAGTGTCTGGAGTATGCTCTGGTGACACTTGTTCTTTGCTGCTTTCAAATACTTTTTAGAAATTCCCTGATATACCTGCCATTTGATTCTATCAATATGACCCACCAATTTTTGAAGATATGATTCTCCCTCTTTTTAAAAATACTTATTTTGGGGGAGAGACTTCTCCAACTTTGTTCAGGAACTCATGGGGCACCCCCAGTAGCAATGAGAAGCCATGAGGTGCCAGGACTTATATTAGTTTCGCACATACATGGCATTCATTTATCATTTTGACACATCGCTCCCAGTCCCTTACTAACACTTTTGCTCATTGTATTTCTCCTTACCACTGCTCTTGTGAGAATTGCTGATGCTTCCATACCCACCAAAACAATCCATTCTGAACTTATTACTGTTTCTTAATAGTTTCCTGTGCTCTTAATTGGCCAAAGGCTTCTTAAAGTTTTTCCACTCATGACCAAGAAATGTAACAGAAAATCCAGATCGATAGTAGGAATTGAGTCTCAGAAAGGAAGAACTTCATTCAGAACCAGGATAATAACTTCAAAGTGTTTTGGGGGCCATAGAGATAGCATAGAGGTAAGCCTTGAGTGCAGAAGGTTGGTGGTTCGAATCCCGGCATTCCAATATGGTCCCCTGAGCTTGCCAGGAGCAATTTCTGAGCAGATAGCCAGGAGTAACCCTTGAGCGCTGCCGGGTATGACCCAAAAAACAACAACAAAAAGAAATGTTTTTTTTTTTGTTTTTGTTTTTGGGCCACAACCGGTGACGCTCAGGGGTTACTCCTGGCTATTCGCTCAGAAGTCGCTCCTGGCAGGCACGGGGGACCATATGGGGGACCATATGGGGAACCGGGGGATCGAACCGCGGTCCGTCCTAGGTTAGCGCAGGCACCTTATCTCGCCCGGCCCCCAAAAAGAAATGTTTTGAAGGTTCTATTTATTATGGCCTGTGGGTATCCCCTCCCCCAACTTCTTATTTATCTCATCTGAACCACCCACTCCTAGAATGGGCAAGAAGAGGAGTCTGCTAGCGGGGAGAGAGTGGCTAAGAGAGTTAGGGACCAGAGAGATAGCATGGAGGTAAGGGATTTGCCTTGCATGCAGAAGGACGGTGGTTCGAATTCTGACATCCCATATGGTCCCCGGAGCCTGCCAGGAGCTATTTCTGAGCATAGAGCCAGGAGTAATCCCTGAGCGCTGCCCCCCCCCCCAAAAAAAGGAGAGCAGAGGAATCAGCAGAAAGAATAAGCAGAGGCAGAGAGAAGCAGCAGAAAGAATCAACAAGGATACTCAAGGATACTCAACAAGGAGAATCAGCAAGGGGAAGCCAGTCAGAAATGAAGCCTGAAGAGAAGTTGAAAGGGAGACGGAGGCAGAGAGAGCCAGAGAAGGAGCAGAGAAGTAGATGCTAGGAAAAGGCTTAGCATAGAAGCCATGTGAGGAAATGAACAGGTGGTTAGGACTGTAAAATAAAGCTGTCTGACTCCTGGAACTTCATCTGACTGCTTTGTAGATTTCTCCGCCATCACCCTACAACCTTTAGACTCCCCAGGCCAGGTGGGTTGCGGGGGGTAGGGGGCAAGTTGAGCCGAGACGGGCCTCACCATCACCCTCCTAACACATGTGAACTGTCACAAAATATATTAAAACAACAATGGCCCTTCCAGGAATTTTGATGTTCAGCAAAACAGAGAATGGTGCTTTAGGTCAGTGATTGGCACTGAGGATGCTGTGTGTCTGGGTATACATGTACAACTGAGAAGACGTATAAAGCCAGTTACTTCCTTGTACTTCCTTGGTGAACAGTGCTATTGACTACATCCATTGGCTATGGTGTTGGAAATTTAAAGACACAGGGGCAATCAAGGATAAAAATGCCCTTCTTTGATTGTAATGTATGATTGTCACCTGACATCCCTGGCCAATAATGTTCCAACCTTAGTTTCACATAATTTTCCATCCCTCTTGCCAATTGCTTGTCTAAAGTAAGGCAGAAGCAACCTAGATACCAAGATTAAATCTTCCAGTGCTTGGGAATAAATATTGAGAGATTTGAACCTTAGCACATGCCTTGGAGGTCAGAAAGTTAGAACTTGTCAGAACAAGAAGGGAATTCCCAAGGCCTTGCTGGAGAATACCTTGAGCCATCTGGATGGTATCTCTAGTGCTGGCAGCATAATGTGTCCTCCTAGACTAGATAGAAATTAATGAAATGCTCCAAAGAGGGAAATTGGAAGCAAATGAAGCAGATTGTGAGTTTACATCTGAGATGATGGTATCTGTGTGAGAAACTGTTCATGGAGGAAAACTATCTCTGAGGACTTAGAACCTTGTGAGATGGTTTGCTGCTGAAGAACTAGCCATGAGCCCAGAATGAGGGAACTGAAAGTTAGCTCTTGCTCCCCACACTCCAAGAAACTTATTCAGAAGGTGGGATGTTGGCCCTTTTTAAAGGCCTAAGACCAACTGAAGTGCACTCTCTTCAACCCCTTTGCACATATGCATACATGATCTGGAACAGGAGTTTGACTCCTCATTAAAGCAAGAGGGGCTGAATGCTTATTTTTGGCTCATGCATCAGTTACAAAGCAGGCTGAAATACCAACCACCTCTTGGTGTGAGCTCCCAGGCAGAATTTGGGCAAACAAGCAGCCATGCCCCAGGCAGTCATTAGAACACATGCTAACTCTGGTGCTAAACACAGGGGATTCCCTTGAAGAAAGGACCTGAGGGGTGGGCATGCACAAGACTAGTGGTGGGAACTTTCACATGAGAAACACCTGGAGGATCTTTCCTGTTGCTTGGCCTCCAAGGAGAACAAGGGAAAGGGGAGGCAATTCAGTATTGAAGAATCTTCCCATGGGGGATCTGGAGGGTAGAGGGCCAGGTTGACAGTTTTGGAAGTGTATCTGAGTTTAAGCTGTACTATGTGTCAAGCACTTTGTTGTAAGCAAAATATTAATACAGAGGCAAGGTGACACTAATCTTAAAGAGCATTATCTAGATTCCTTTTAGTTTCTGTGAGGTGGAAACATTTGGTGGTATGCAAGGCTTATATATGGCTCTGTGTTCAGGGTTACTTCTGTTGGTATTCAGGGGACCATATGTGGTGCTGGGGCTCGAATCTGGATCAGCTACATACAATGCAAGTATCTTTAGGGGGCCAGAGCAATAGTACAGCAAACAGTATGCTTGCTTTGAATGAGGCTGAGCTGGGTTTGATACCTGACACCACAGCCCCCAAAAGAAATGATCCCGGGGGCCGGGCGGTGGCGCTGGAGGTAAGGTGCCTGCCTTGCCTTGTGCTAACCTAGGACGGACCATGGTTCAATCCCCCGGTTCCCCATATGGTCCCCCGTGCCTGCCAGGAGCGACTTCTGAGCGAATAGCCAGGAGTAACCCCTGAGCGTCATCGGGTGTGGCCCAAAAAGAAAAAAAAAAAAAAAGAAATGATCCCCTAAATATCAGGAGATAGCCCTGAGCATGCCAGACATGGCCCAAAATAACAGAAACAAAAGCTTCACTTCCCCCCAAACCAAGCTACTTACCTGCTGTATTATATCTGATTTCCCTCTAGAACTCTTTGTGACCTTCATTCCTAGCAGCAGATGTTGATTTGGTAGTACCTCATCACCACCACCACCACCACCACACACGGCCCCCAATAATGAGCATCCTCATTATTATGGCAAAAGAATCAAAGTGCCTGTTCATTGGGATTGAAACACTTAATTTTGGAAATTTTATTAGACAAAAGGTGAACTTTATTACTGAATGATTTCAATAAAAAAATCAATATATATAGGTGTGAGGAAGGCATTGTTGTATTGTGCTTTTGTATTCCTAGGGTAGATCCCTAATAGTGGTATAGCTGGATAACATCTCCACAATGTTTTCCATAGAGGCTGTACTAGATGGCATTCCCACCAGCAGTGAATAAGAGTTCCTTTCTCTCCACATCCCTGGCAGCACTGACTGTTCTTGTTCTTTGTGATGTGTGCCAGTCTCTGTGGTGTGAGATGGTACCTCATGGTAGTTTTGATTTGCATTTCCCTGATAATTAGTGATGTGAAGCATTTTTTCATATGTCTTTTGAACAATTGTATTTCTTCTTTGAAGAAATGTTCATTTCTTCTCCCCATTTTTTGATGGGATTATATGTTTTTTCTTATTAAGTTCTGTCAGCACCTTTTTTTTTTATTTTTTATATTAGACCCTGTCTGATGGGTATTGGGTGAATAGTTTCTCCCATTATGTGGGTATGTGGGTGGCTTTTGTATCTTAGGCACTATTTCCTTTGAGGTGCAGAAGCTTCTTAGTTTAATATAGTCCCATCTGTTTATCTCTACTTCAACTTGTTTGTAGAGTGCTGTTTCCTACTTGAAGATGCCTTTAGTCTCAACGTCATATAGTGTTTTACCTACATGTTGCTCTATATACCTGATGGTTTCAAGTTCTTTAATCCGTTTGGATTTGATCTTTGTTAATGGTGTTTGATGGAAGTCTGAGTTCACTTTTTTTGCAAGTGGGTAGCCAGTTGTGCCAACACTACTTGTTGTAGAGGCTTTCCTTGCTCCATTTTGGATTTCTTGATCCTTTATCAAAGATTAGATGATTGTATGTCTAGGGAACATTCTCTGAATACTCAAGTCTATTCCACTAATCTGAGAATGTCTTTATTCCAATGCTATGCTGTTTTGATAACTATTGCTTTATAGTACAGTTTAAAATTGGAGAAAGTAATGCCTCCCATATTCTTTTTCCCAAGTATTGCTTTAGCTATTCACGGTGTATATTGTTCCAAATTATTTCAGGAGTGTTCAGTCCAATTCTTTGAAAAATGTCATGGATCAAAAAAAAAAAAAAAAGAAAGAAAAGAAGAAAAGAAAAGAAAAGAAAAAGAAAAAAGAAAAAGAAAAATGTCATGGGTATCTTTAGAGGGATTGTATTAGATCTCTACAATGCTTGGGGAGTATTGCCATTTTAATGATATTAATCCTGCCCCAATCCATGAACAGGGTATGTGTCTCCATTTCCCTTATTTCTTTTTTGTTGTTGTTATTTTTTGGGGGGTGGGGCATACCCGGCAGTGCTCAGGGGTTATTCCTGGCTCCATGCTCAGAAATTGCTCCTGGCAAGCATGGGGGACCATATATGATGCCAGGATTCAAACCAATGACCTTCTGCATGAAAGGCAAACGCCTTACCTCCATGCTATCTCTCCAACCCCCATTTCCCTTATTTCTTGAAGCATACTTTTGTAGTTTTCTTTGTATAGGTCCTTCAACTCATTACTTGAGTTGACTCCAAGATAGGTTAGTTTGTGGGGCAATAATGTGAACAGAATTTTTTTTCTCTCTTTAATAACTTTTATTTATTACTTATACAATTTCCCAACAATAATGTTTCCATTAACATCTTTACATAATAAAGTAAAATCACTATTTGATATAATGTATTACATTTGAAATTATGTATTTACATAGATTAAAACATTTTTTTAACAAGCAACATGAAGTAAATTTATTTGTATCTGTAAAGGGGCAGATTAGGGATGTGGGAGGGAAATGGGGGACAATAGTGGAGGGAAGGTCACACTGGGGTGGGATTGGTATTTGAGCATTTAATGGCTGAAATAACTGAATCATGAAGAACTTGAAAGCATAGCAACATAAAATCTTTTAAATTGTGAAA
>PVKC010033042.1:0-14072 GCA_004027635.1 Crocidura indochinensis
AAAAAAAAAAATACGTGGAATTAAGACCTGGGAATGACTCCTAGTTTCAATGGATGGTAGTTTTAGGTAATTTAGTTTTAGGTCATTTACTCAAATTTGTATATTTTGTTTCTTTCTTTATTCAAATTGGTGTATGTCTTAATTAGGACATGTACCATGAGTCAATATTTTTTATGAAATACAGTAAAAATCAAGAGACATAGCCTTTGTCAACAATCTGTTCTTTAGATTAATGAATCATGTGACTATCTGTAAATAAACATGTTTTAAAATTTTCCTACAAAAGAATATGTACAGAAATATTTCTGTATTTCAAACTTTATAAATGTTCAATGAATGTACAAAGGTGACAAGATTTTGTTAAAGAAATAATTTAAGATTTGTTCTTTCAGTACCCAAATTCCTCTTTGAAGACATTTAATTAAAAATCAAGTAGTGCTATAGGATAGTCTATAAAATTTTTTCTTCTAATACTTCAATTTTATGTAATGTGTGACCACAGAATAAACACTTTGCTTTACTAAAGGTAGAGGTAGTGACCTTCAAACAAGTGTGTGTGAGTGTTTAATTCTTGTGCACATTTTGTAAAAATATCAGAATTCATTGTTCCTTGAACGAGAGAATAAAAGATGAATAAAAGCATGTTTGGACTTAAATTTAATTTATTTTGCTAAACTAAATGCTACCTTACTTATTCTATATTTTACTATATAGAAAGTGAGAAAATATTACCTAAAATAATTAACTAAAATATTATTTATTTAATTGAAAACATGCTTTGTACTTACTTCATTCTCAGCACTGTAATCTAGGCCCTGCCAGGAGAGATCCCAAAGCACAGAGCCAGGAATAAGCCCTGACTGCTAAGAATGATAAAGAAGAGAAGGGAGAGTAAGGGAGGGGTATAGGTGTTTGAAAAAATGAAATGCATGGTACCTAAAGTAGCTTCCCCTCTCTCACTCTTTTCTATCCTTCCCTTCTTTATTTTTGTTTGTTTGGGTTTGGAGGACACATAGGACTATGTTTTAAGCTTACTCCTGGCTCTGCACTCAGGGATCCTACCTGGAAGGCTCAGGGACCATATAGGGTGCCAAGAATGAAACCTGGGTCAGCCATGTGTAAGGTAAGTGGCTAATCTGCTATACTATCTCTCTCTGTCTTCTCTTCCCCCCATAGTTTAAGGCATTATCTCTCAATGAAATATTCATGGTCTCCCTAAATTCTCTATTCTAATGGGTTACATAGATTTTTCCATTAATATGTCACTATTAATAAGGTTACTTTCTTTTAATTAACCTATATTCAACAATAATTTTTTATTCTTGACATCACCTTGCATCAGTGAACATTTTCCACCACCAATGTCAGTTCCCTCACACTCTCACTGCTGCTGAGGCAGTCTGTCTGTATGCATGTCTGTCTGTCCATCTGTCTGTGTCTCTCTCACTCGCTCTAAATTTTAACATTTTCTAATGAAAAAACTATTTTTCTCTTTCCTACCAAAATATGAAACATCTCAAATATTTGATTCTAAAAATAGGCATGTATTGTCTTATCACCAAGAATCACGAATTTCTTTGTATGAAAATAAAAACCCAAGTCACAAAGAAAAATAACCAAAATCACATTTAATTTTATTTGCTTTTTGGGCCACACCGGTGATTACTCCTGGCTATGCGCTCAAAAATCGCTCCTGGCTTGAGGGACCATATGGGATGCCGGGTGTGGGGGGGGGAGGGGGGAATTAAACCAAGGTCAAACCTAGGTTAGCCACATGCAAGGCAAATGCCCTACCGCTTGTGCCACTGCTCCATTTTAAAACACCTTTTGTAACTACTGAACAAACCAATATTATACAGAAAAGAGCAACTTTGTTTCTGTAGACAAAATCATGTCATTCAAAAAAGACAAGGATGTACATCAGAGCTAAAAACAATGTTTCCATCTGGGCCAAAGTTAAGTGACTTCTACTTAAAAATAACTTTTTCTTAGACACTAACTTGTCAAATTGAGTACAGAAAGGTAATAGCTATGAATTGCTATGATAGAAGTTCAATTAAAAATCCCAATGTATTTTCTGAGAAGGAATTAAGGTTTAATAAATTCATAATGCGAGAGTCCTACTGTGATAAGGATTATAGAATTAGAAGAAGAGAAGAGCCATATAGAACACTTGCTCTTTGTGTACAAAAGTAAGGACACAGAGAACAGAAGAAGGTGGACATCTGTCCATTTAAATTTCTGACAACGTAATTTTCAACAGAAATAAACCCTCTTAATATCTTGGACCTGTATTTCTATTTTCTAGAGCTGTAAGAAAATAAATGTCTATCATTTAAGTTACTACATGGTAGCATCTTGCTATAGCAGCCTGAGTTGAGTACAGACCTGGTATATATCAGAGATGATTCTACAGCAGGTAGGGTATTTTGCCTTGCATACAGTCAACCCAGGTTTGATCTCTGGCACCCATATGGTTCACTAAACTTGCCAGGATCTAGGAGTAACTCGGAAACACTGCCAGGTGTAGCCCCAAGCCTCAAATCCCCAAACAAACAAAATTAAAAAAGAGGTGAGTCTACAATTCTAGCTTTCTCACTGAGTTGAATTCATATTTATATTTCCCTGTATACCTATGTTTACCTAAACATATTTCTTTGGATCCTAGATGAGCAGACCTCTACTTATATAATCATAGTTACTTCCAGTAAAAGTATGTTTATTAGAATTTCTTGTCTTTCAATTTCTATTCTTATAATCCTCAAAGAGTTCAGACTGTAGTTGAAGATGTAGATCATGCAGAAAAATATGCATAATGTGATTCAGAAAAGGAGGTACAAAAATGATAAAAACAATTTCGTCTGTCACTTCAGAAATGAGCAGACAAACTCTACTGGATTCGATGGCGTTGTATAGCACAGGTCAAATGTGAGGTTGGAGTTTTAGAAAGAATTAAATAAAACTTGAGACTGGCATCATTTGAACTCAACCAGCCCCTCCCAACCACTGATATTTGGTGTAGGGTGGTTCTTCACTCTGTGGAATTATTCAGAGCACTGTATCTCAGTACACAGTACACAGAAGTACCGTTCAGATCCTGTAAGATAACTATTGTTCCTCTATATTTTCAAAGACAGCTCAATAGCAGTATCAATGACAGGAGAGAACTAGAGGTAGAGTTTTAAAGATGTGAACCAACAGAGCTGGTGTATTTATAATCTGTATTATATATACATATTTACTCACATGAAAGTAGTAAACAACAGATTATTGACATAGATTGTAACTTCTTAAATGTCTAAAATATTTGATTTTAAAATGCTGCATTAAAAACTTAACGTATTTGGACTGACTGTAGCTCAGCGGTTACATCGATGAACATAGAGCTTTGCTTTGTAAAAGCTCAGCATAAAATTTTATGTTGCTTCCAACATAAAGTATTTAATACATTCACTCAGAATAAATCCAGTTATTTTCTTTCCTGGTTTTTGGGCCACATCCAGTGACGCTCAGGGGTTACTCCTGGCTATGCGCTCAGAAGTCATTCCTGGCTTGGGGGACCATATGGGAAACCGGGGGATCGAACCGCGGTCCGTCCTAGACTAGTGCAGGCAAGGCAGGCTCCTTACCTCCTGCGCCACCGCCCCGTTCCCCAAATCCAGTTATTTTTAAAGTTCGTAATTTCAATGACAAACACTTCAGTTCACTGAAAATCTGTTTTTTCCCTCCTGGGAAGACAAAAGAGATGTTTCGGTCATACTTATCTAGGCTTAATTCTAGCTCTGTGCTCTGGGATCACTTTGCCAGGGACTTGGGGGACATTTACTCCATAGCTCCTAAACTTCCCCTATGCAGAAAATACTCCATATTTTGACTGATAAAATATTCTAAGAATAAAGTTGAAAATTCTTAAGTGTAATTTTCAAATATCAACTTTAAATCTAGTCTGTGATAAACTATAAGAGATAACAAAACAAACTAAATTTGATCCCTAAACTCATAATAATACTTTTGCAAGATGCTTTTACAAATTCTGACTAGTTTTAAAGGTAGTAATACATGTCAGGAGATTTACCGCATACAGGAATTTAATCTCTTTTAATTTTTAAATAAATTATTTAATTGAATCACAATTGAGATACACAGTTACAAAGTTGTTCATGATCAAATTTCAATCTTACAATGTGCTATACCCATTCCTTCACCAATAAAATGTAATCTCTTACAGGGTCAAATGGAATTTCATTTGGATATGGCTGAATATCAACCCTCAAATTCAAAAATGGATTAATTAATCTTAGTCTATGCTTTCAATGAGATTTTAAATGTTTTTAGGTAGACAATTATCAAATTCTTATTTTCATCAGCAGATATCTTAGAGTCATTAAGATTTATAAAAAATCTAAACTTAAAATGGATCTGTTGCACTGGTATACCAGGAGGCTAAGAGTGAAAGTATGGCATACACACAGGGAACTTTGGTGGGGGGAGGTCAACACTGGTGGTGAGAAAGGCCCTAATTCACTATCACTGTATGCCTGAAATCCAACTATGAAGGTCTTGTAATTCACAATGGTCTCAATCAAAAAAAAGTTATGAAGCTTTACATTTTTCCCTTGTTTTAGGTAAACCATTTTATTAAAGCTCTCTTTACAGCAGTTCTTTCTTTAATTCTAACTATTCTAGGATTTGGTGAGAAATACCATATCTACTCTATCTGACCATTTATTTTCATAAAAGAATGATTTTTATATTTTTAAACAGCACCCTCTAAAATCAATGAAGAATTTATAAGACACAAGAAAGTCTGGTCTGAAAAAGATTTCTTAGATACCAAAACATAGTAACAGTGCCTATAAAATCATAAACAATTATGACCCTTGAGTACATGAAAAGCTTATCAGTTAAAAAAAAGTAAGTACAGAGGTCAGAAAGATAGCACAGTGGGTAGGGCATGCCGCCAGGCAGGATTCAATCCCAGGCATTCATATGGTCCCCAGGCCTGTCAGCAGTGCTTTCTGAGGGTAAAGCCAGAAATAAGCTGAGAGTGAGGGCTGCCGGATACGGAAAAAAAATTAAAATTAAGTACAGATAAAATGAGCATATATAAATTTTTAATTATTTTAAAAGTCAAACAACAACAACGACCTGCGTACAGGGCTTTCTGCATTGCCCTTTAATTGTGAGTTGAAATTAGACACCGCTCCGCACCATCCTGACTTCAATGCAGGATATACAGATTCCAGGATCTTCAATACAGAAACATGATACCAACAACAGGGACTGTGTGAAAAATAAAACTGTATGGGCACTACAGACAATGACCTGGATTGTACAAACTAGTTTGCCTAGAGCCTAGAATTGGTCTTATGTCAGGAAACTTCAAGGGTAGGGTCTCCTTGTATTTAAGTCAAAGTTTTTCCTTTCCATGCCCCCCATACTTTGGTGGGCCCATGCAAACGATAATTGCCACTCTGACATTGTTTTTTTACAGTGCTCCTTTGACTCTAAACCTTTAAGAAACCACTAGTAAAAATATCAAGAACTGAAAAAAGAAAAGGTTTACATTAGTGTTAACATATATGCTTTTAGTTACACTAGTATTCTGAGGGATAAAGGAGGGAGATAAGGGATATATGCTTGGGAATAGGGATGAAGGGTGGACAACACTGGTGGTGGAAAGGTCCTCATTTATTGTCACTGTGTACCTTAAATATTACTGTGTAAGATTTGGCCACAATAAAAATTAAAAAAAGTGAAAAAAAAGAATTTATGTCATCCTCTCAAAAATAACATCTTTATTTATTTTCTAGAACCAGATGCATCCATTGCAATTCCTTTACAGTTTTTTCCTCTCAATGCTGGATGCTACCCATGTGAAATTTTATTAAAATCTAAGTATGGTGTACGAAAAAAATTAAAAAAAAAAGGAGACTTTGATGAAAAAAAAAGTCATCTGGTATGCCAGTTTAATCAATCAACAATCACTAAATGAAATTATTGACTTCTTTAACTTCTAAAGTAGTATTCTAGTAAGCATTAAAAATTATTTTAAAACTGGAAAAATAAAAAGAACTTTGAATGTAGGAAAGACTCTTCAGTAATTACTTTCACACACTTAATTTTATGTAGTGCCACATAAACATACATTTACATGTTGCCAACTGATTTTTATGTTAATATAGTTATTCAGAAGAAAAACATATTTGTTATATTCCATGATGAGATTTTATACTACACAAAATCTTATCAGTTTCTCAAAAGAAATGTCAACAGAATTATTTATTATACCCATGAGATATCCTAACGAGTCTTAAAAGGTAAATGTTACTATTAACTGATTAGAAAATAGAAGACAATTACAAATTAGGGTAAAGAAATCTTTATTATAATGCTTTTCCAAATTTCAAATGCAATAATTACTGAGTTTAGAACTAATATATAGTACATCACAAGACAGAAAATATATCTAATAAAAAGATAATCAGATTGCTGTGACCTAAAACAGTTTCTTAGAAATAGCATCAATGCATAGTAGTTCAGATCACTAGGTAAATTACTTTGCTCATGTCAATTAAAAAAATCACTAATTTGAAATCAATCTTATTTTCTCAATTTAAAGACGAAACAAAACATTCTCTGTTCTCTTTATCTTACTACTTAATGACTAAAATTTGTCTGTACCTTAAAACATCTACAAAGGTAGAAGATTTTAAAATGTACTAAACAAAAGAAACTTCAACATTTTCTTATTGAAAATAAAGGAAGATTACCTTTTCTTTCAGAGGACCTGAAACCAGTCTCTTTCTCTTCAGATAGTTAATCTGAATAGTATTTACTTTAAAGATGCCCATAACTATAATGAACTCTATTCTAATGAAGTCTTCTCTGCATTACATCTTCATAGTTACTTCCTGCGACTCATTTACAATCTATTTTAACATCATGAAAAAACAAACTTAAGTTATCTTGATAAAACTAAAAAACATAAATGAAGTATTTTCTAAATAGCCAAAGGGCATTTGTTTCATTGATTTATTTTCAATTGACCAAATTCAGCATCTGGCAAGAATTCTCTTTTCAAGGTTTATGGCCTAACAACAGGGAAAATATATGCAAATTCACAAATGATCTAGTCCTTAATATTTTTCTTGGTTACACGTTTGTAATATAAAATGTGTACATCTCCTTGTACTTATAACTGTAAGAAATTGTTATAAAAGTAAGGAAAAATCCAATTTTTCATAAGGAAAATTTAATACAGATTTTACTGTGAAGTTAAAAAAAATGAATCAAAAGATCTGTGCTGGCTGCTTGGGGTAGGGTGCAAAGCTCATAAATCACTGTACGTTAAGTGCACGTGCTGAAACTTCATGGTGCCAGTCACGTAATTTTGTGTATTTGGGACTAAAGACGTGAAGGGGTATCTTTTCCCTGTGGAAATAGAAAGAAAGAAAAAAAAGAAAAGAAAAAGGTGATAGAGAAGTCAGAGAAAAGAAAGTTTCTACATTTAGCTTATCATGCAGAATACATGCCTCGTAAAAGCTTAATTTCACATAGCTGGTTTATTTAAATGGGATTTGAGGGTAGAGATTATAAAAGTAGATATTAGTGTATAAAATCCTTGTGAAAACATCAACTTTATTCTCCAACTAAAATATCTGTCAGACAGCACATGAACTCATTCACAGAACACTCATGAGCAAAGCACTCTGGAAAAAAAAAAAGAAATTAAAAAAACCCTCCACCCACTAACTTTAATACTAAGGTCTCACATACATTAGCCAGGCACTATTAATTTAAACACTGGTAAAATGTAAATCTATAACACACAAAAGAAACTATCAAGTGCTTAGCTTGTAGCAGAAATATAAAATGCAATATCATACTTGAAAATATGAAACATGAAATTGAGGCCATTCATAAAAAGCATTCAATTCACCAAAAACTGAAAACTTACTTTGTCTTCTTCATATTGTCAGCCTCAGATTCTTTCACTGAAATATAAGAAGCAATATTCAGCATTGTTTTCTTTTGACTTTAAAAACACATGCTCACCTATTACCAGATGATCCAGTTGTACAGAACAACTTTATTAGTTATTTTAATCATATTTTTATTCTCTTCCATATAGTACTGTCACAACATACACATATAGTAGTATTACTTTAGTGCTTCTACACTTATTAGTGTATCTTCCTGGACTGTTCTCTAATTTATAGTTGCTTGTATTATGCACGAATGGCAAAAATTAAAAATCAAACTCTGAGGCAAAATACTGCTTTGTAATAATTGTCTTATCAGTCTACTCTTGGCCATTTTACTTCTTACAGCCCCTAGCATTCACTTACAATGTTCAGTCCCTGTAATTTGAGCAAGGATTCGAAAAGAACGAGATTGTGTTGTTCCAGTTCTCGGATGCCAATCCTCAGTATCCTCAATCAGTCTCTTTTTGCTGGCATCACTGTGAGTTGGTATGTGATAAAACTCTGTATTGCGCTCGACAATGTGCTTCCTTGGTGGGCTATGGTTAAAAAGAAAAGAATGTGAAGTTCTTAAATTACATTAAGGATAAAATATTCTCTAACATTGTTTAAAATATAAACATTTAATCTTCAATGTTCCTTTTAAATTGTTCAATGAGAACTGATCAATTTTTAAGAACAGATATTTCTAAAGTAGCATACATGTTTTATAGATTAATCAAACAATGTATATGCTAATATAAGATTACAGTATAAATATTCAACAGAAATTTTACCGTTTAGGAGGGATTTTCCTTTTTTTGACAGAAGAAAGCAGCAGAAGGAAAGAGTCCCAACATGAAAAAAGAAAAGCAAAGAAAAAAAGGGAAGAAAAAGAGAGCTAGAAATTGAGATGTCCATGATCATTATCATTGATTTGAAACTATTTTTATTATTCATCTTATGCTTAAGATATACTTACTTGCAACTATCATTCAATATTGAGACGTTGCTAAGTGTACTAATTTGTATAAAATTAAATATAAATTCACTAAATTCAGGTACCAAGAATGCCCTAAACAAGTTAAGCCAGTTATTTGAGGGCAATTCTGAAATGGGTATTAAGGACTGGTATTATCTACATTATTTTCACATACAGACAACTTCCCCATTCTAATACAGTAGTCATATAATGAAGAATTGTGGAATATCAGAAGTACAGAAATATTTCTCAAAGACCATGACATAAATCTTGGCTCTAAGATACTTTAGCTGGACTATTTTAGACATGCAACTCTCACTGAGCAACAGTTTATTTCATTGGCAAAATTATGACTATAGTGTTAAAGCTCTAAATAAAAGAAAAGAAAAGAATGTATTTGAGAATGATTATATATCCTGGGATTGTAGAGAATATTCACTTTCCAATCAACAAATAATACTAAGGAATTTGTGGTGTATTATTTTAAAACTTTTAGTTAATATCTATAAAGCATAATAAATGGCCCCATGGAGAGGGATGTTGTGTTGAAATTATATGCATGGGAAACAAACTTTAACAGTATTGTAAATCATAGGACCTCAATCAAAAAAAATTTAAGAAAAATATATTCCCTGCTTCTCTCCTATCTCCTCCCCAAAAAGGTCAAATGCAAACACATGGATGCTTGGAACTTAATTTCATAAGAGAAAACAGAATGAACTAGCAAATCATTGGCACAAATTCCAAAAAGAAAAAAAAATGTCCTAGGAGTCTCACGTGTTTCACTATACCTACAGTTATACCACTATTTATACCTCACTACTAGAAAATAAGTGTACAATAAGAAGCCACATGTCTGTTCTTTTATGAGTGATCAAAACTTACATAGTGCATTAGAAGAGTTCACCCACTGAAGAACATTATAAAATAAAAGCTAACAGATCAAGTTTCATGCAATACAGTCTTCATTCTGTTTTATACAAATTACTTAACTTCTCCTAATACTGCTTTTCCCACCTGAGAATGAGAACTATGTCTCCCTTTATAAAGGATTATTAAAAAAGCAAATGATAGCTCATACATGTAAAATACTTTTCTTTTTTTGGTTTTTGGGTCACACCCGGCAGTGCTCAGGAGTTACTCCTGGCTCCATGCTCAGAAATTGCTCCTGGCAGGCACGGGGGACCATATGGGGCACCGGGATTCGAACCGATGACCTTTTGCATGAAAGGCAAATGCCTTACCTCCATGCTATCTCCCTGGCCCCACTATTTTTTATTTGTTAAGAAATCTTCATACTGTTTTCTGTATAGTGAAAAAATTTATAGTTCCCTAGAAGTATGAACACATCCTCATCAATACATGTTATATTTAGTCTTTGATATAGAATATTCTCACTGGTGTCAAACTATTTTAATAAACTTTTGATTGACAATTCTCTTATCATCAGTGATAATAAACATTGGCCCTATGCCTGTTGGCTATTTATATGTCTTTTTTGGAGGAAGTATATGTTTGTCTCTTCTCATTTTTCTAATGGGTTTGAAGGGGCTATTTTGCTGTTGCTGCTTAGTTGAGTGGAATATTCTCTCCTCTAACTTCCTCTTTGTTCTTATTGCTGCAATGATGAGCGACAGCAGGGTTTGCACACATGCATGGTTGTGGCACTTGCACATTTTTCTTTGTTGAGGTTCTCTCTCGGTCAAACAGAAAACTTGTGATGCTAACATACTTGGTCAATGTCAGTTGAGAATCACACATCTTTAGTTCTGTGCTTGCAAGAGTGACATATTTTGGAGATGGTGCTCACACACAATTAGATATGATAAGACTTAGAAATAATTGGGAATAACAAACAGCAAAATCGCCAGGATCAAAATCACAGTTGCTACAGAGGATTAGTACTTGATGCCTCACACACAAAAATTTTGTACATCTTTGCTGTGATAAGTTTCTTTGCAGTGCATGAACTTCTTAATTTGATATTATCCGATGTGCTAATTTTTGTTTCAATTTCCCATATTAATAGAGTCAAATTACTACAGACATCAAAGCAATAGCATGAATTATTTTATATAACTTGATGATTCAGGTCATGTTAAATAAGTCTTCTTGGGAAAGGGGAATGGAGGATGCTGCTGGATAAAATCTGGCAGTACCCAGGGAATTGCTTGGAAGCTCATACAGTATGGAGCATTACATGGCTGGTTATATACAAGGCAAGCATCTTAACCCCAAAACTCTCTCTGGCCTTCTTTGAGTAGTTTTATTGATTCTTTTCAGTTTATTATTATGAGTCAAGTTTTGTGGCTAGAGTAAAAAGGTAGTACAGTTCGGTTTTTTCACATGTGGCTATCTAATTTCCCCAGCATCTTTTTATTTCTCCATGTGTGTTCTTGTCTTCATCTTGAAATAACGATCTTTATCTGTAAGATTAATTTCTGGACTCTTAATTCTATTTCACTGGTGAAATATTTTTGTAACTGCAACTTTTATTGTAATACTGCACTGCTTTTCGATTACTATAGCTTTAAAATAATGGTTTAAAGTTGGGGAACAAGAAATCTTAACTTATTTTTCTTCCAGAACTGCTAAGACAACTTGGAGAATTTTATGAATCCTTACCAATTTAAATGCTATCTTTCTGTGACTTTTAAGAATACCTTTGGAATTCTGAAAGGATTTGTACTAAATTTATGTAACACTTTAGGTATCACAATTATCTTAATAATGTCAATTCTTCACACTCATGGGAATTGGATGTATTTGTTTCCTTATACCTTTCTATTTCACAGCATAATGAAGGTAGAAATAGATCATAAATAGAAATTCAAGAATGTAAACATCTGAAGCTTATTCTAATGATACTAATTTTAGATATGCAACTATTTTATATTCTATAAAAGTTCTGGCTTATGAATGACACCCAGCTAATAGCACCATCAGAAAAATAAAATAATACTTAACTTTATGTTCATTTTTCAAAAAACATTCTAAATTAGAAAGCTCATACAAAAATTTAAAAAAATTAATAAACAGTAGAGGCCTAAACTGTTCGTAACTTCATTATACATCATTCATTATACATATTTTTCTTCCAGAAGGTCTGGCTTACTTTACTGCTAGAGTGTGAGTAATGAAAACACAATACCACTGATTCATGGAAAGTACTCTAACTGAAAAAGCCTGTTTCCCATATTCCATCACATATTTGAAAATTATTTGAATGAGGAGAAATTAGTAAGATTTGCTAGTGTTAAGTTGAAAGCAAAAAAGGAAATTTACAGAGAAATGATGAATATTACAAAAGGAATCACTAATTAGATACTTACATGGTACCAGGGTTACTGACAGGAAGAATAATACACACAAAAAGAGATGTGACAAAGAAGTGATTGATGTTCCCAGGATGATGGAAAAAGACAAAAATGAGGCAAATAAAGAAGGGGGAAATGATATAACAAAATCAAAAACTAAACTTATAAAAAAGTTGCCATACAAATACCATGCTTCAAAAAATATATAAACAGAAACAGAAAATTAGCAAGTATTAGTCAAACTTATGTTACACTGTTATTATTTGGACAATAGTTTATGAGTGGGATGTATAGTAGTAGTATTTTGTTTATTAAAACATTTATTTACTAAGTACCAAGAAAGAATTTTTCTTTTGGTGCTAAAGAAGAGACATAGGGCTTCATATATGAAAACCTTTGTACTCTACCTACCACATACTGAATCCCAGTACTAGGATCGACTAGTTCTAATATTTTCTAGATTTTAATAAATTTATTTAGGCACAAATCTAAATTATCATGGTCATAACATGTATATAGGGGCTAGAGAGATAGCATAGCAGTAGGGCATTTGCCATATATGAGGCCGACCCGGGACGGATCCAGGTTCAATTTCCCAGCATCCCATATGGTCCTCTGAGTCTGCCAGGAGTGATTTCTGAGCACAGAGCCAGGAGTAACTCCTGAGCAACACTGGGTGGACCAAAAACAGAAACAAAAACAAGTATATATAAGTATATTTAAGTATATAATACTTATAATATAAAAATTGAATGGTATAATTACTGAATGTAAAATACATAAGTATAACTTTAATATGTTTAAAATGAAAATAAAAAATATTTTAATTATCACACAATATAAGAAATATATCTTTAAGAAATAAATGATCACAATTTACATACTAAAGGGAATTATATGATATTAAATTTTTTCTTTATTTTTAAAAATATAGTCATTTGAAAACAAAGCGGATAAGTCATTCATAATCAGTTATCATTCACTTTTCATATTCTCTTCTATGACTATTATTACCCTCATTTACAAACAAATTCCAATTAAGTTTAGTGTTTTGTTTGTTTCGTTTTGCTTCATTTTGAGGTTATTTCTCATGGTACCCAGGGCTTACTCCTGATGCTATTTCAGAGATACCTCCTAGTAGGGCTTGAGGGACCACAGGCAGAGCCATGGATCAAACTCAGGACAGCCATATTTCTGGCAAGTGCCCTACCTGCTTTACTATTTCTCTGGTTCAGTTAAGAATGGATTTGTAGGGGCTGGAGCGATAGCACAAGCAGTAGGGTGTCTGCCTTGTACATGCTAACTGAGAAAGGACTGTGGTACGACCCTCCAGTGTCCCATATGGTCCCCCAACCCAGGAGCGATTTCTGAACACATAGCCAGGAGTAACCCCTGAACGTCACTGGGCATGGCCCAAAAACCAAAAAAAAAAAAAAAAAAAAAAAAAAAAAAAAAAAAAAAAATGAATGGATTTGTAGAAGCCACAGAGTCCTATATTATGAATAACCTAGAGAGGCAAACTTGATATAAGGCAGTAAAAGAACTAAGTTAATATCATTCTGAGAAAAAAAATAATCCAAAATATAATTCCTTCACATATCCTTTTAAGTGTACTATTGAAAAAAATACAGCATATTCCATTATAGTCAAGGAAGACTAAAGAAAAACTCCATTTTGTCTCATTATTCATTCTGCAACGAATTTAATCAATGTAAACACTATATACCACCTAAAGAAAAGCTAGATACCACTTAGAAATTGAGAGTAAGAAATAATATTTGTATTTTATACGTCAAAGTTAATTTAATA
>PVKC010033043.1:0-14067 GCA_004027635.1 Crocidura indochinensis
CCTCAGGGCTCCCTAACAATAAGCTTCTGCATATATGCTAGAGGAAAGAGGTCTGGGTATCTTTGGGATTGCAGGTCATTGACCTTTGTCTCTTGTTTGCAAAGCAGCTACATCAAACTTTTATTCCAGAAACAGAAGAGACCAAGGCATAACCTACAGGTGAAAATCATTGCTCTCACTGGAAACGTAATGGGACAAGGCATAGCTTGTCATAGAGAAGGAGAAATATATTTTGGTCTGTGACTGTTCTGAAGAGCAATGATTTGACAATGTGTCCCAGGCAGTTGGGAAAAGAATATATTGAGGCTCACCTGTCTTTCTCTGGGTCTTACCAGAAACCTTAGGACCACAGACTCAAAGCACCTCCTCTCTCCATCGTGGTCAGGTTTAGGCACGAGTTGGAACTTACCAAGTCCCAGGACTTTGAACCAGGCAAGCCCGGATTTGTAACAAATTGCCTCCACAACCACCAATTATCCAATCAGGCAGACCTCTTCCCCACTATGGGCTGACTTCCTGTCACTTAGTCTCACAGAAATTAGAGACAGAGAATGGGCCGATCAGGTAGGCCCCAAAGTGGGCCTCAGTTGAAAGAAGCAGACACTGCTTGGTAGAAGTAGGTGAATCAGAACCTTGGAGGCTGATTTGGACTATTCAAGCTTTAGGACCCTTTCATCTTCAAGGTCTTTCCTTGCTTTGGGAAGAGAACACAAAGAGAGCTTTGTCTCTGGCTCTCTTTCCCACTGCACCCCACAATATACCATGTATATGTAAGTCCGAGCCACTGGGACCTCAGAAGCACTTGACACCAACTTTCTCAGACAATATGATCCTATTCTTTCTGCTGACACTTTCAATTGACTCTTGTCAAAGATAGGTTTAATGGCTTTGAACATGAAATTAAAAAAAAAATGTAACTTGGGCCAAAGAGAGGTCAAATACCAAATGATCTGAGTCATATGTGGCTTATAGAGAAACAAAACGGGATAAGACAGTTTCAAGTGATTAACAATCTCATTAGTCTTAAAATCAAAAATAAGAACACAAGAAAGGGTTGGAGGAATTAGCAGGAAGAATGAGTAGATGGACTGGAAGTAGCATAAGGATACTATTATGGAAGGTCTTTGGGACTCGTTGGTGGTGGTGAGGTGAGATAATGGTACCGATCACAACCATAAATGTTAACATTATCATACATATATGTGTGATACAAATCATTATAATTAAAAAATAACTATAACTTTGAACCTACCCAAAATCCAACAGTCAAATGGATGTATCAAATATAATATAGGCACATCAAGGAAAGGGGAGATAGAACACAACCACACAACAGTACTAAGGATATCAAGTAATCTAAGACACTGGGGTTCTCCTTAGAAGGAGTTCTGGGGGTTGCATTATTCTGTTTCTTGATTTGGGTGGTGGTTACTTGGGAGTTGACTGGTTATGAAATATTGACAAATCAAATGGCTAGAATCTGTGTACTGCATGCCTATATTACATGGATAAAAGATTTTCTAAAATCTCTTCCCTTCCATGAAGAGACTTCTATTCTATGATTTTATTGGTACTAAATTTCCAGAATAGAGCAGATTGGAAGTTTATGGAGCAGAGGGATGGAGAGTGAGTGATAGCTTAAGAACATGAGACTTTCTTTGGGCTGATGGAAACGTATTGGTAGTATTCAGAGGTGGTGTTGTTTGCACAATGCTGGGAATGTACTGTCACAAAACTATTCCCAGGGAATAATTCATTAGGCTAAGTGAATTTTACCAAAACTAAATAAACAAACAAACGAACCAAACTCTGTTTAGATTAGGCCACCCCCCTAAAAGCCACTTCTGATGATCTAATTTCTGCAGCTGACAGACATCATCTTGCTCTCCTACCATCTCATGTTGTGGTTCCAGACAGCTGAGGTCAGGGGACAAGCTGACTTGAAGCTCCATATAACAGGCTTTCTGACTGATGCTCACTCGACTCTGACAGTGCAGTGAGTTTCCCAGACTTTGGGGTGATGGGGGAAAGTCCATAACACCCTCTAAAGAGTGGGGGATGGTTCCGGAGTGAGAAGCTGAATTCCATCTCCCTGCCAGGGCTTCCTCATGCTGGCCTGGGCTGAGTGGGGTCTGGCCCAGTTGCCTCTGGACACCACACAGCCCTCACACATACCCTGTCTGCAGAGCTATGGACGCTCACACTGTGCTCCCTTTCTTAGCAATAATGTTTAGGTTCGGGAAAGAGTTCCAAGATATATATAATTCCTCATGCTGAGTAAGGACTCGGGTCCCGACTGCGCTGCTGCTCAGTTACTGCTCTCTCCAGGAATGTTATTATACCAGGCATGGGCCCACGTGAGGCCAGGGAGCCTCTCAATGTCCTCATTATGGGCTCCATATTTTTCAGGTCATGTAACTCAGCTGTAAAAATGTGCCCCCGGCTGCACCTGGCACAGGACTGGCACAGAGAGCTGTGTTCATTATATTTTTGAGGTACTGTTAAAAAAGAAATGTAATAAGAGAAAGCAAGGAAGAGAGCGAGCGAGAGACAGAAAATGGATTTCATTTGAACTGCGTAGGAAAAGACAAGTACAGAACGTTTGAGATCCCATTCCCCTGGGTGCACACACACACACACACACACACACACACACGTGTCTGTGTGTGTGTGTGTGTGTGTGTGTACACAAGTGAATAATGGCTCTCCTGAGTAGCTCAAAGCCAGCTTTGTTTATTAAACTGAGATTTTCCAGATCGTTAGGTTGTGATGTGGCTTCGTTTATACTCTACAATATCCCATTTTAAACACACACAGGTACAGAAGTGAAAACCAACCCAGTGACTTCAATTAGGAAGAGCTCGGGTCACAATGAACTCTACATGAGTGTTATCATGAGGCCTTCCGTTTTCTCCCTTCTCTGGCCCATGTAATGAATCGCTGAACAAACTCATTCTGTCAACAAAACACAAGGTTCAGACTTTAAAACTTGTAGACTCAGAGAAGCTAACAAATGGCAGGGTGGGTCCATTTATTTGTTAGCACTGCCTGAGAAGAGAAAGGAAAGAATCCTTTCCCCTTCCCTAGCCCCCCTAGCCTTTAGGAAGTTCAGAAGAACCACTTATTTGGAGTTTTTTGTTTGTTTGTTTTGAGGCCACACCTGGTGGTGCTCAGGGGTTACTCCTGGCTATGCTCTCAGAAATCACTCCTGGCTCAGGGAATTGAACTGCAGCCATCCTAGGTCAGCTCTGTGCAAGACAAACACCCTACTATTGCGCCACAGCTCCGGTCTCTGCTTTATCACGTAAACCAACCCCAGAACATTTAGCCCAAAGACATGCTCTATGCCACTTTCCGAATAGAAAGGCTACTGCAGAGATACCATCTTCAATATTGAGCTAGTTAGCCCATTTTTCAATGCTGTTGAGTCCAAACAGGGAATGTCTAAAATGGGGGGACTGATAGAGGAAATAGAAAGAAGATGGGGACAGGGAAAAGAGGGAGGCCAGGTAGAGCAAACTTTCCATTCAGTTATGACCTGTGCTCCTAAAGAAGTTTTTCAGCTTGTCCATCTCCCTGTATCCCCAGTGGTTGAATAGTAGGAGAGGGGATAGTGCTATGGATAGAAAGCTCTAGGTGAGGATTCCGGAATGCTTTTTGTTGGAAAAGCATCTGCCTTGTGAGCCTGAGACTGAAAGTTCAGAAATTCTGCTGTTCAGAAAGTCTGAAATAAAGTTTCCTGAAAACAAAGTTCAGGAAGTCTTACATCAGTGTTAGATCTTGGTCAAATACCATAACCAGAGAAAGTGTCCCCAAAGGGGGGCAGCACAATAGTAACACCTTCAGCCTCATTATAATAAGAACAAGAGAAGGAGCTAATACAAAAGGCCCTTCAGAGAGAAAGAACAGGGTTAAGACACTTGCCTTGTATGTAGCTGTTTCCAGTTTGAGCCCCAGCACTGAACATGATCTCCCAACCTCCACCAGGAGTGATCCCTCAGTACAGAGCCAGGAATAAGCCCTGAACACCACCAGGTGTGGCCCCAAAACAAAACAAAGAGACAGACAGGCAGATAGATATACCAGATTCTGATGGACAGTCAGTGTGTCTCTGCTCAGATGCAGGGTTCTTAGGAGAACCCCACGGTGCCACCATATATAAAGTTCTGGTGCACTCAGGACTCCTTGGAGGGCCACTTGAAGCTGAGCATGATTTGAGGGGTGCTGGAACACCTGGAAAAGGGTCATTTAGATTAACAAATGGAACCTTCCTGCCTGAATGTTGTGACTCTTCCCATCCTTGTTTCTGCAACCTGTTACACTGAATCCACGAGAAAGAGACTGTGGAAGCTCAGTGTTCAGATAGATAGGTTTGCCTCCCATATTGTCTCCTCCAAATGCCACCACCCCACAAAAAATCTGGGCCCCACTTTTCACTGAAGTTCCCCTCATTTGCTGAAATATCAGCATTTGGCTTTACTTGATCGCCACCTGGTGCTCAAGATGGTTACTGTAAGTGGGTTAGGACCAACCAAAAAAGTGTGTTGACATTTTTTTTTTAATTCTTCTTTTAGGCTGGAACTACTCAGGGGTGAAAGGTGAGGTCTATGTCAATGACAACTACCGAGCTGGCACAAGCTTACTCAGAACATTCTCTAAAGGACATGCTGTGCTCTGAGTCAATGTTCCCATATCATGGTCAGTAATGCAGGGGTTGGCTTTGCCTTTAATGAATACACAGAGATTTGGACATAGTTGGTAGCTTAGGCCTTGGCCTGGGTTTCCACCTTATCTCAGTGTCTTCCCAGTGGCTGAGCTACTTCAATATCTCCCAATCTGTTTTTTTTATCTGTAAAAATATGGAGAATAGTTCACACTTCAGAGAGTAGCATCCGCAAGAAAACCAATAAAGTCTTGCCAAGTCCTAGACAGCTGGTGCCAGAAGAGCAGGAAGAGCATTTGTTTTACATGTGCCCAAACCGGGTTCCATCTCCAGCATCCTATATGTCTCTCCTCAAGCACTGCCAGGAGTGATCCCTGAATGCAGAGCCAGTAGTAATTCCTGAGCACAGCTGAGTGTGCCCCCCCCAAAAAAAACAAAAATAAAATGTAGACACATGAGGATGTTCAATGCAGGCTAGCTCCCCCTCTTAGCAGTTAGCAGAAAATATGGATCCAGGGGAATAATGAAAACTTATTTAACAATTGGACAAAGTCAAAGTTGCTGTTTGTTTTCTGGGGGCAGCTGTGGGTGTGCAGAACAGTTGGGGTGAACGGAGCTTCCTCATTCTCACTTTCTTTCAAAGCCCTCTAGACCTTTGACTGGGAGAGATATCAAATAGGACCAGTGGCTGCAGCTGTAGGAAGAGGCTAATAACATTCTTCTAGTCTAAACTTGACATAAAACAGGTCTGTAAGCAATAAGGCACATCACCAACAAATTTTCTTTGCCTGGAAAAGTTCTCTAGGATTCGCAGGATCCCATCCCCACCAACTTGTACCCCGGGTTTCATCCTCATTTACCAAGTGCCTGACCAAGCTGGAGTTTGACAAACAGCATTCCCTTCCTTTTTGGAGCAGTCATCACTGTCCCTGAACTGGCAAGAGGGAAACTTGGCTCCCTGCAAGAGCAGATCACAGGCCTCCGAGAAGCAGCAGAGCTCATTTTGCAGGATTCATTCATTTCTACAGTCAGTTTGCTATCCTCCTGCGTCTCCCCACTTCCTCTAAGCAAGCCACTTAGGGATCTTTTTTTTCTTTGGAGGATCCTGTTTTGGGGTTCTTGACTGGAGTTTCTGGGCCAACCAGAAAAGGCTTTCTCCCCAAGCCTCAGCCCCCAACATAAATCAATGGTGAAATCCAGTCCATAGTAGAACTCCCAGCTATGCTCTGAGAAGTTCTTAATGGCTATATTAAGAATGAGCATGGTAATATTAATCATTTTTTTTTTAAATATCCAAAAGAAAAAGGAAAGGAAGAAAGAAATAGGCCTAAAAAGAGTCCCATATCTGATCCGGCCAAGGGCCATAAATCAATGTCCATACACTTAGAAACAGTTCATAAATGTAAGTGCTTTTTACAGGGCTGTTTGCTCTGGTGTTGGGGCTGCGATTTCGAGGGGCGGGGTTGGGGGGGAGTGTTCCCTCACTCCATCTGTCTCCCAGCCCAGCTGCTCAGCACTTGCAGGGCCGACAGCTCCTGCAACAACAAAAGCAGGAGAGAACCAGCCTGAGCTGTCTTGAGCACCAATGCCAAGAGGTTGCTGCATAATGGAATGCCAGCACAGGGCGAGAGAATCAGCCTGGAGCTGATAAACTGAGGCCTGAACTGGAACTGAGAGCTTGAGGATGTTTACAGACACCCCCAAGTTCTTACTGGCATTTCTATTCTATTCTTGAGGATATCCATGTGTGTTGAGCTTCTGTGTGGCCAGCAGGGACTATGAGAAAACCAAGAGTTCAACTCTCACACCTAGATCCCATCCATACTCTAATGGCACCCCACTTGTACTTGCAGGCATTGCAGAACCCCAAACCCAGGGCAGTGTTGGAAGAGAGGTATTGTCAGGAATCATTATTTTAGGATTGATGTTTGATTCCCAGCATCACACTGCGGGGCCTACAATTGAATCAAGAGAACCCCCCAAAAGAGAGGCTTGCTGTGAGCATAATCTGCAACTGCTACAGACACTGGATTTCCTACAAGAAGGGAAAGAACACTACCTCCTCACTGACCTCTCCCCTTTGCCCTCTCCCCTTTGTCGTCTCTCCTTGACCCTCTCCCCTTTTATCATGTTGAGTTGCTGTTCCACTTGGGTCTATGAGCTCACAGAGTACATTCTGAAGTTTTTCAGCCTCTTGTCATCTTCATTCATAAAAGGAAGCAAACACAATAGACATGACCTCCTCTCTGGACTTTTCCCCTCCCTCACCTTGATTCCTTCATATGCCACTTCCCTATCAGCCTTGAATCAAGAGTCTTCCCTGCAAGTGAGGTCTGGCCACTGGGCTCTTGAGGTCAAGGATGGGATATGGGGTCTCCTGTCACTCCTCCCTTAGAACTTGCAGTTTTCTGGTATTCCAGGGCTCTCCCTGTACTGTGCTGAGTCCCCCTCTCTCTCATCTGTTGGAGGAGTGGTAGCTTTGCTTCTAGGTCCCAATATCCAGAGCTATTTCCTCAAAGATCAGCTCAGAACAACTCATGAAGGCTGAGAATTAATCAATGCAGGGCCAATTTATAGCTTTGCATGTGGAATCCCAGGGTTTGATCTCTGGCACCGTACAGTCCGCTATACACAACCAATAAATGCTGAGCACTGAGTTAGGAATAGCCCCCGCACATTAATAAAACCCTGCAAAACATAGTTCTGCTATAAGGTTTAACAAAAACAAACCCCACAAATCTCTCTAGGATGGCATGCCATAAAGATAGGTACAAAGACCCTAAGACTTCTGGAAATTTCTCCTGCCCAATTCTCAAACAGTACTAAGTGTGAGTAATTGCAAACCCGACAACAAAATAGCTCTTCTTTCAGTGACTTTTAGTAGTGCCTGTATTTGTTTGTTATAAAAGTGTTTACGTGGGTCTCTGCTGGTCCCCAAGTCTCAGAGCAGCCAGGTCGACAAAACTGCCTTGCAAAGTTCCCATAGTACTGCCGTGAAAATTCCCTTAACCAACTGCACCTTTTCAGGACGGCATTAAACAGGGATTTCATTTATTTGAAAAGTAGGTATTAAATATGTCAGATCTAGGAAGTTGAATGTAATGGGTCCAATTCCACACTTGGTTCCATATGCGTAAATCCCACTGATGGAGAACAGAGTGCAGCAGCGGCGGCAGCGCAGCGCTGGATTGCGGGAGAAAACTGTGTCTTGATGGATCTTAACAGACATTCTAATGGACATTGAACAGTGGCTGTGAAAGCTGGAAGAGGCATTGAAGTTCCTGCAGGGGTGGTTGTTGGAGAACCGTTTTGTTTGTTTTCTTGCTTTAGAGCTTGAGGAGTTGCTTCATTGCTTTATTTAATTTGATTTATTTCTGGGTTTAATTTTTTCACTCCTAGTAAACATTTGCTCTTTCTCCTGCAAGCTTTTGTTTCAGTCCTGCTGGACTTGAGTTGGGTTTTCCAAGAGGGAGGCTGGGTGCTTAGCCAACGCACAAGCAAACATTTCAGAGCCTAATTTTGGAAGCAGGCTGAAGGCACCTAGACACTGAATCAACATAGAAAGCTTAGTAGCTCAAAGTACGGTCCCTGGATTGGCCGCATCTGCCTCCACCCTCCCCCATCTCAAATTTGCTAGAAATGCGGGGGCCTCAGAGCCCTCTACCCACCTACTAAATCCATGCCTGTAGCTCACATGATCCCAGGTGATTCATGCGCACATTACAGTTTGAGAAGCCCTGGATTAGAGAACAGAAACAGCCTATGACCTCTTCTTTGACACAAATTTATCATCAGGCATTATCTTAAGAACTGCAAGAATTCAGTTCAGATGTGTGAGAACTCTGTAGCAAGGCCTCACTGGTCCAGTGACTCTCTCGAGTTTTACATAAGAAGCAATAAAGGAAGTTGTCCCATATGGCCATGAGAGACCAACTTGAGAGAATAAGATATGATGTTTATATCTATACTGAGTTCTGCTGAGCCCACTGGGGCTGGGACACCCATAAAACCATCACCTAGAAGAGTTAGACTTTGGGGGGTGTGGGAGTAGTGTGGTTTTCTGATTCATCCACCAGACATTTCATTCTGGAATCCATAGCTGATATAGAAAGGGAGCCCCTTACTGCTCTCTCTCAAGAGTTGAGAGTTCAATTGAGCATAAAGTAAGATTTGTTGCAAGAGGTGCCACACATATAGATTTGAGAAGTCTGGGAGGAGATTGGAGGAAAGAAATATAGGAGGGAAAGAACAAGACAGAGAAGATAGAGCTAGAAAATGCTGGATATGAATAAAAAGAAATCTTTGGGTGGTACCATTTAGTATGGCCATTTAGATCTTAGAGATCTTAAAGATCTTCTGGTTTTGTCAGAAGAGTAGAGTTGTATAACCTTGGCATTACTGTCAGAGGGGTTAGATAAGTCTTTGTGGTACAAGGATAGGGGTGGCTTCAGCCCTGGGCATTATGGGATGTTGAGCAGGATCTCTGACCCCTACCGACCCAAGGCCAGTGACTGGCATTAAACAGGATTTCATTTATTTGAAAAGTAAGTATTAAATATTTTAAAATTCTACCAGACTTTCTAGCTGTGCCCTGGGAGAAAACCACTGGCTTTGAGCAGTTAAGGAAGATGTTGGTGAGCATGATCACTGACAGAAAGGTGTATTTATGTTCTATTAACAATAAAAAGAAAGCTGTTAAAAGTGCATACAAGTGAAAAGATGTTTCTAATTGTGTTGCTAATGAGGGTGATATGCACATAGTAAAAGTGGCCTGAGTGGTTAAGGCATGAATACTGGCATTCAACTACGTGGGCGTTCTACCATCCTTGGCCAATGTCCTTCACCTCCTGTTCTTGTTTTCTTCTGTGAGATGAGATTAGCAGTGCCAAGCTCAGTGGATTGTTATGAAGATGAAGCTCACATGCTTAACACAGATAAAGCACTTCTGGCAAAGCAACAGATACAGCAAGTAGCTCCCAGGTTTAAGCCATAATTGACATTATTAGCTCTGAGAATATGAACAAAAAACCAGGATATAGGGCAGGCAGGATCCTGCCAGATAATGTTTGGTAAGCTTTTGTTTGAATCCTATATGTAATGAGATTATATGTTTATATTAATTGAATAATAAATCATATCCCCACGACAAATATTCTGGTTTATTTCATCTGTTTTAATACTTTTTTTTTGAATAAGTTAAGATTTAACTTAAGATAGCACAGTGGTAGGGTGTTTGCCTTGCAAGCGGCTGACCCGGAACCAATGGTGGCTCGAATGCCAGCATCCCATACGGTCCTAGGAGCCTGCCAGGAGCGATTTCTGAGCAGAGAGTAACCCCTGAGCATGGCCGGGTGTGACCCCCCAAAAAAAGATTTAAAAATTCGAAGTTACAAGCAAGTGCAAAGTGCAGTCTTACACCTTTCACCCAGTTCCAGTCTTCCAGAATGTCATCTTGTGCCTCTATGGTATAAATGTCAAAAGAAACCATCACTGGGACATTGACACTTACTGAAGTCCAGCCTTCATTTTGATTTTACCCAGTTTTTCACCCACACCCAATTTCTATTCCAAGATCCCATAAGAGTGCCATGGTATTAGCAGTCCTAACTCTTCTGCTTTCTCTTGGCTAGAACATTGCCTCTGTTTGTGTTTCTGATGACCTTCACTCTGTGAAAAGCACTGAACCAGGCATTTTGTAAAGCACCCTGAACTTAGGTTTGTCCAGCAAGACTGATACTCTAGGTTTCATGCAACACCCTTCTCCATGCAAGAAAACAAGATACAGGAGCTCTCCACAAATTTCTCTCTCTCTTTTTCTCTCTCTCTCTTTCTCTCTCTCTGTATCTGTATGTGTGTGTGTGTGTGTGTGTGTGTGTGTGAACCTTGATCCAAGGGTTGCTGATGTCTCTGATCCTTTTCTTCAGTCTACTGTTGGCTCTAAAGGAATCCATATTCCAACTCCAACCAAGCTCCTCTCCTAGAGGAGTGAGTTCAAGACATAATTTGAAACTCTTCATAAAAACATTTGTCTCTTAGCTCCCATTTATTTATTCATTGAGTCTTTTATTTATACAAATTTGGACTGATGGATATTTATTTTAGACATTGGTTTATAATCCAATACTGTGTTATTTATTTTGCTGCTCAAATACCCACTTCATTTTCATCCATAGAGTGGACTTGGATGGGATTAGCAGGGGGTGTGCAGATTTGTGGCTCCTACAGAGTTCTGAGTTACAGCTTTAGCTAGGGTTGAGTTGTCTCTGTGAAGACAACGGTTGACAGGGAGCAGAAGAAACAGAAGCTGTTTGGTTATTTGGAAAATTGGAAGGAAAGAGGAGGAAAGGAAATTGTGTACTGGAACTACCAGGCACCAAGAAGGGGGAGTGTCAAGATTGAGGAATGGAGATGGGTGAAACTAGATATGTGATGTTAGAGTACTTCCCACTATCAACTCTTGAGAAAACCAAGGCCATGATGTGGCTGAGAGATGACGTCTGTAGAAGCTCGGCCTTCTCAGGGAGCACAGAACAAAACTATCAGAGCTGCAGGCTTTGTGCCACTGGGGGCAGCGGGTTGGTGATCGAACATAGCTTATCACAATCTCTAATGTAGAGGGTGGAGAATAAAATACAGTGTGAAATGTGTCATCCAGGCCTGATGTCCAGGAGAGCAGTAACTGTCTTGCTTCCATCAGTCAAGCTTGTCTAAGAAGGCCAGAACTAAACCAAAGAGGGTTGATTCAAGGTTGAGTCTTATCTTCTGTAAGAGTCAGGGAGGGAAGAATGGAAGACTTTTGTTATCATAGATTAGGAACAGAAAAGACATTATGGCAAAGTCTAGTGGACCTGTCTGAAAAGAGTGTTCAGATACTAGAACCACAAACTAGAACTGCTAGGGATGTAATAATGGAACTGGTGTGCAACTAAACCAGATATTGTTGGTGGGATATTAGAACAGGTTTTGATGATATGATGCTAGAACTGGATACTGTTGGTGAAATACAAGAATAGAATATTGATGATGGGATACTAGCACCAGAAATTGACTGATGGCAACCCAGCTCCTGGCACCAAGCCCCTGAGTTCTGTGACATTTCTTGTCATAAAAGGCTGAGGAACATCTATTGACTTTATCTGTGGTCTTAGACCCTATTAATTTCTGAACAAGCATAAGAGTGTCCTTGTTTTGGGGATTGACTCTGGATGAATTCTGGGGTGTCATGAGAAAGAACACAGTTGAGGCTTTCTTTTCCTAAGAAATGAAAGGACTGAAATGGAGTTGAAGCTATATCAGGACTTCATGCTGAAGCTTCCTTTAAAATCCCCATAGTAGGTAGTTCAGGGTGTGTCCAGGTAGATGGGCAGATGGAGAGAGCCCTGGAAATACCTCAGATAGGTCATCCACTAACAAACTGGAGTGCATACATATTTGCCTTGAATCTAAGTTGAACTAGCAAATGAATCAAACTGGGGAGATCAGAAAAACCTATAGGCTTTGAGGGTCAAATGGAAACCTCCTTCTTGCTATTAGCATCCAAAATGGGTGGTACCATTTTAGGACCAGAGTCCTCCATTTGGGGAATCTGATGCTACTTCCAGATAGAAAGTCAGAACTAGCTGTGTCATAAGACACCCAGCTAATAACCTAGAGACTTGCTTGTTGCTGGGGAAATTTCTGTGCATTGCCAAAGCAGAAGGATCAGGAGTGAAGTGTTCTGTGTGAATGTCCAGGAGACCCAAGGGAAGAAACACAGAGTAGTGGGGGGAAGTCAGCTGTTTCTAAAAGATGGACCTATGTATGGGGTTCAACAAAGTAACTGACATAGAGTAATCTTGCTAAATCAGAGAAGACTGAGGTAGCCTTGGATGTTAGGGGGAAAAACCATAGGGTTTCTCTATTGATCAGAAGATGACATGTGCTTTGGAGCAGCTGAGCAGAAAGGCCTGGTTAGAGAACATCTTGGCGCAAGTCATGCTCATGTCCTTGAAGCAGAATGGAAGTACACTAGGGGCTCTGGGCTTCTCCAAGGCTACTCCTTGAGGCCTGGCTGGTTACAGCAAGAAAAACTCACCCTGGAAGTTGAGGTGAGTCAAAGAGAAACCATCTGCTCCTGAAGGGGGAGCACAGACAGCCTGACCACAGGCTCCTCCCTTCCCCCCTGGTTAGCTTCCGACTCCCACAGGCCATGGGAGAGCCTTCCTGGAAGCCAGAGTCCTCTGGCCAGGAAAGTTTTTCAAATACCAAAATGAACCATATGTGAATCCTGGGACCCAGCCATCAAACAGAGAAAGGAAGAGGGGTGAGGAAGGCTGAGGAGGGGCAGTGAGGCCATGGCACTGTCACAGCTCAGTTCCTGGAACCAAGAGTTTTGCCCACATTTATGGAAGGTCAGAGCACATCCATTTATGGAAGGGCTCTGAGCATTGCATGGGATTGGAAAGGGATGATAAACTCTCCTGACCTGAGCCCTCCTAGAGGGAGCCGAGCATGATAGCCTCAACTGAAGGGACTTCCTGTGCGCAGCAGTTATGAAGTAGAGAGAGTTGTGGGTGCCTGTGAAGATGGGAGTGGCTGAAAGTCATCCTTTCCTAGGGTTCCCTGAAGCAAGCTTGAAGAAGCAATTGGGGGGCTGATACGGTTTTCAACAACAGGAGGACAATCAGGGAAAACCCAGTCACTGAGACATCTCTGTCCTCCAGTGACTGACAGTCAGCCCTGGGAAATATCAAAATTGAGACTAGAATCACCTCAGTGGGGCCACTCAATATAGGACACGTGTTGACCTCTGAGTGGATGGAATGATTATTGTCCATCTCACGTTGCAAAGCAAAATAGATGCCAGGGACTCTTGGAGAGAAAGACGGTATCTTAGAGATGGATGAGATTTAAGGGATAGAAAATAAACCAGGACAACCCCACAAAACTGCAGAGGGCCAGCTCACCATTGAGGCCAAACTAATCATGAAGTTGCAAATCACTTTTTTAAAGCAATCTTTAATGAAGTACAGTGATTTCTAGTATTGGTAATGCTAGTTTCATGCTTGCATTGTGTCAACACCACAGCCATCACCAAAGTATCTACTTCCCTCCACCAAGATCCCAAAGACCCTTCTTACTCAAGATCTAGATTTCTCAGTTCCCACAAACTTAGCTCTGTGAGTCAACTGTCCTCCCTTTGCTGCCCTATGCCATGGCAAGCAATGCTGCCTATGAGACCATTGTGAGGAAAGGGCTGAGAGATTCTGAACTGGACTTTATTAAGATTTATTGAGGCTTGAAGAAAGGAATAGTAACCTGAGGGCAGGCAGTAGTTTTTTATTTCCCTGTTCAGTCCCCATCTTACTATGTGAGCCTGAGCAACTTATTTAGCCTCTTTGAACTTCAATGCCCATATCTGTACA
>PVKC010033044.1:0-14080 GCA_004027635.1 Crocidura indochinensis
CACAATAATAAAACAACAATATTTTTATTCCACCTCCACCTCAATTATAAGAATATTTCTCAATCTCTACAATAATAAGTCAACTTCTCACAGTAATAACTGTTTTTCTTATTATACTTAATTCTGAAAAATAACCTTTACTCTTTTTATCCTATATTTCATTATGCTCAACTGCAGAGACTTCTACTACCTGGTGTTCTAATAGTTTTCAAAGATTTTAGCAAATAGTACTTTTATTGTCAACTGATTTTTGGTGACAGTATCTTCTCCTTCAACTCAAGGAGAAGCTCTTAGATGTGGACCACAGTGACTCTGCTGAATTCAAAGCACCCCTTCCTTTCATCATTGACCAGTCTGAGTTGCAAGCTGCTATATCTCACCTACTTATTTCTTTTAGAATAAAGTTCATTTTTAAATGGCTATATATTTTTATCTTAGTTGGAAAGTGTCCTTTTGTCTGTTATCAGTAGTATGAGAAATATCTGCCTGAAACTTCCCTTTTAGACACTTCGATTTGCAGTATAGTGCATATTTCCTGCCATCAATGTTCTGCTTCACTTCCATCCAGGCATTGTACTTCTCTCTCGTCACTGTGGTTTTCATTATTGTTAATGAAGGGGTGCCATACATGTCACTTCATTCCCTTTCAGCACCCAGTTCTTGTCCAGACAACTATTATTGTCATAGTAGACCCTTCTGTATTCTAACTGCACTCTGTGCTCTTTGTGGACTGGTCCTCCTGATCCTCATCTCTATTGTCTCTAAATATTACCATATTGCCTTTTATATTCCACAGGTGAGTGATTCTCTACCTCTGGTTCATTCACTCAGCATAATAAATATCATGTCCATCCATGTATAAGCAAATTACATGACTTCATTTTTCCTAATGGCTGCATAGTATTCCATGGTATAGATGTACCACATTTTCTTTAGGCATTCATCTGCTATCAGGCATCTGGGTTGTCTCCAGATTCTTATTGTTATAAATAGTGCTGGGCTGAGCAAAGTTGCTCAGAGCGCATTTTTATATTGTGTTTTAGTATTCCTTGGGTCTTTCATCTCTTGATTTGACTCCAAGGTATTGATTTTTGTAGCATAATTGTATTGTTTGTTTCTTCTCTTTCAGTATTTTATATTAAAAAGCCATGGATTTTTTGCATGTTAATTTTGTAGCCTGCCACTTTACAAATCTATTATTTCTAGAAGTTTCTGTTTGAGTCTTTAAGATTTTCTTAAATATAGTATCATCATCTACTAACTGTGAGAACTTGACTTCTTCCTTTTCTATCTGGGTCCCCTTAATATCTTTTTTCTCACATTATGGCCATGGAAATTACTTCCAGTACTATGTTGAATAGAAGTTGTAAAAGGGAGCACAAAAGATCTTGTGCTAGATCTTAGAAGAAAGGCTTTTAGTTCTTCCACTTTGAGTATAACATTTGCCATGGGCTTCTGATAAGTGGCCTTGACTATACTGAGAAAAGTCCCTTCAATTCCTAACTTGTTGAAAGTTTTTATCATGAATAAGTGTTGGACTTTGTCGATGCTTTCTCTGCATCAATTTCCTCAATAGTAATAGGACTGTTCACATATTCCAGATCATCTTGGTTAAACTCTAGAAGGTTCTAGGAGTCCAAGAATTTATCCATTTCTTCCAGGTTTTCTTGTTTTGTGGCATAAAGGTTTTCAAAATAATTGCTTATTACCATTTGAATGTCTGTAGTATCTATAATCACCTACTCCCCTTTTCATTCCTAATTTATTAAGTTTTTCTCTATATTTGTGTCTTTCAAATGGTTTATCCATCTCATTGGGTTTTGTTTTTTCATAGAACCAATTCTTGTTTTCATTGATCTTTTGGATTGGTTTTTCAGGTTTCTAGTTCATTAATTTCTGCTTTAAATTTGATTATCTTCTTCTAAATGCCTATTTTTGGTTTGTTTTGTTGATCATCTTTCAATGTTTAAGCTGTGCCTCTAGGTTATTTATGTAGGCTCTTTCTTCTTTCCTAATGAATGCTTGCAAAGCTATACATTTTTCTTTTAATGCTGCTTTTGTTGTGTCCCAAATTCTGATCATTTATGCCTTCATTCTCATTTGTTTCTAGGAATCTTTTGATTTTTTTTTTTTGGTTTTTGGGTCACACCCGGCAGTGCTCAGGGGTTACTCCTGGCTCCATGCTCAGAAATTGCTCCTGGCAGGCACGGGGAACCATATGGGGCACCAGGATTCGAACCACTGACCTTTTGCATGAAAGGCAAATGCCTTAACTCCATGCTATCTCCCGGGCCCCAAGAATCTTTTGATTTTATCTTTGACTTCATCTCTGATGTACTAATCATTCTGTAGTAAGCTATTTAATTTCTACCCCTGCCACTTGGGAATTGTTGAGTTTTTTTTAATGTAGGGTCTAGTCAAGAAGAATTTCTGGTAAACTGTCTGGCAAAATCTCAGGTGGATCAGGGATCAGAATTTCAAATATTTTATTATTGGTGATATTTTTCCTCTCATTCTAAATATTCTCTTTACCCAATTTTTTTTAATTCTGTGTTTTCTGTAAAATAGAGTGTCCCAAAGTTAGTTTGTTCAGGCCACAATAAGACAGGATCCATTTTTGCTAACAAATTCAGCTTTGTTAAGTTCAATGGATACTTTTATTATATATAATTTATATATACACATAAACATATGTGTATATAATTCAAAATCAAACCTAGTCACCATACAAGACTAGTATTTTACCACTTAGCTACCTTCATAACCTCTCCAATAGACACTTTTTTAAAAGGTATCTTCTTTTTTATTTAAACATCTTGATTACAAATATGGCTGTGATTAGGTTTCAGTCATGTAAAGAACACCCCCCTTCACCAGTGCAACATTCCCACCACCATTGTCCCAAATCTCCCTCCATCCCACCCCACCCCCACCTGTACTCTAGACAGGCTTTCTACTTCCCTCATTCATTCACATTGTTAGGATAGTTCTCAGTGTAGTTATTTCTATAACTGCACTCACCAATCTTTGTGGTGAGCTTCATGAAGTGAGCTGGAAGTTCCAGCCCTCCTCTCATTGTCTCTGAGGATTGTTGCAAAGATAAAAGGTATATTAACTTAAAATACTGTTAAAATTAATGTTTAAGGATAATAAGGTCAGTCACCATACCCAAAACCAGAGTATTGGATCCCTCCACCAAGATATCTATATTTCTTCTCACTTCCTCCTTCAGTGAGTGAACTTTGTTTTATAAGTTAACTCTCATGGTCTGGTATCATTGGCCATTGTTTATTTTTCTACTATGTTTCTTTACACTCCACACATAAGGAGATCTTCTACTACTATATATGTCCTTCTCTTTGACTCACTTTGCTCAGTATACTATCTCCATTCTAATTGTGATAAACTTCATAATTTTTCTTTTATAGTTGAGTCATATTTCTTTGTACATATACATCAACTACTCTTGGGTATTTGGGTGTTTCCAGATTGTGGCTAGTATAAACAAAAACATGCATTTATCTTTTAGAATTAGTATTTTTGTTCTCCCATGGTAGATGCTAAAAAGTAAAATAATTGGGTCATAAGTCCAATACTTAATATTTTCAGATGTGTCTATAGTATTTTCCAGAGGCTGACAGGAGGATATTTTTACCAATAGATGAGGTTTCTTTTTCATTACATCTCCGCCAGCATTTGTTGTTTCCAGAGATTCTGAAATATAGCATAATAACTGGTGTGAAGTGATATGTCATTGTCATTTTGATATGCATTTTCCTATAGTAAATAATCAAGAATACCTTTTGATAACCTCATTAATCATCTTATATCTTCTTCTTTGAGGGGGGGTTGGGCCACACCAGGTGACGCTCAGGGGTTACTCCTGGCTATTTGCTCAGAAGTCGCTCCTGGCAGGCACGGGGGACCATATGGGGAACGAGGGGATCGAACGGTCCGTCCTAGGTTAGCGCAGGCAAGGCAGGCACCTTACCTGCGGCGCCACCGCCCAGCCCCCATCTTATATCTTCTTTGAGTAAATCTGTTCAGCTTATCTTTTCAGTTTTTGAAATAGTTTTTGTTTTATTGTTACATTTTGTAAGTGCTTCATAAATTTTGGGTTTTAGTCCTTTGTCAGATTTGATGAGCAGATATTTCCACTCTATTTTCTACTTATTTGTTTGCACTATTAGTTTGATGTCCCAATTGTTTACTTTTCTTTCTTTTTTCTTTGCCAATGGCATTATAAAAATCATTGAAGACACTTTCAAAGTTGGTATCAATGAGGAAAGAGTTCTGCTTATGTTTTCCTCCATATATTTTATACATTCAGCTTTGATATCAAGGTTCTTATCCCATTTTGAATTAACTTTCGTGTAGGGTGGGAGATTGATGTTATTCTTTTACCCCTTTGGGGGGCATGTAACTCACTAGTTTTCCTAGCAAAATCATTTATTAGAGACTTTTGTGGCTGTATGTGATGTTCCCGTTTATTTGTAAAGTAACTGACCTTTTATCTGAGTATTTGTCTCTGAGCTCTCAATGCTATTCCTCCAGTGGGTACTTTCAAAATGTTATTTACATCTGGCATTTTAGCAAGGTTTGGTAAATGTGGTTCAACTCTCCTCTTTAAAATCTCCCATCCTTTGCCTTTTCTGACTCCAGACTTCCCAGACTGTTTTCTAATTTTCAGACCAGAATTTTTCAGACTCTTTTGCTAGTTCACATGCTATTTCTATTTCTGCTTAGAATTATCTTTTACTTCTTTCCTTGCTAACTCCCAAATATGCTTCAGTTCTAAGCTTAATTTTTATACTTCTCATGAAGTCCTTCATCTCCTTACTAAATATTTTTTCATAAGTTATAGCTCTCACATATTTTATTGTTCATAGAGAATGGTGCTCATAATCTTATTGATTGATTACTTGTGTCATTATTTATTTATTGACTTTCTTGTACTGTGAGTCCCTGAGCACAGGGGACCCATCCACCTAGATTTCATCATATTTACCATATGAGGCATATGGCAGAACCTTGGAAAATACTAAATGAGTAGATAAACAAATGTATCCATCCAGCCCAAAAGTTGACACTGGTGGGCCCGGAGAGTTAGCACAGCGGCATTTGCCTTGCAAGCAGCCGATCCAGGACCAAAGGTGGTAGGTTCAACTCCCAGTGTCCCATATGGTCCCCGGTGCCTGCCAGGAGCTATTTCTGAGCAGACAGCCAGGAGTAACCCCTAAGCACTGCTGGGTGTGGCCCAAAAACAAAAAAAAAGTTGACACTGGAGAGTATTCATTCTAACCAAAGTATCCCAGAAGTATCCCAGAAATGCATTCATGTTGAAATTACCAGTAACCCTATATAGTGACTATTTTCTAATACTCATTAGTTACCTCTTCTGATGCCATTCAAATATTCTAATAAATTCTTTTCTTTCTCTACATTACCATTTACAGCTTCAATAATAAGAGCCAGAGTTATCAATTTAGTGGGACCAATTGTGCAAAATATCTGCTCATCTATACAATGAAATTACCTAGAAATATTGAAGGATATTTTTTATTTGAGGGTTGGAATATTTGAGAGGACAAGATAAAAAAAATTTACAGAAAATTTAATTTGAGGAATTGATAATTAATATTTTATATTTTATCCCTCCTTACTAATACAGCATATTTTAAAACTCCTTACTAATCTTAATATTTTTAGTGTTTTGGTAAAAAAAATGTATTCTAAGTAGACTGGCTGGCTTCCAAAACCATCCTTCTGTTCCAGTCTTAAAACCCTTCATTTCTTTCTCCACACTTTGCCAGAGTGGTCAGTCTAAAAGATTTTGACCATGTCATTCTTTGACTCATACTCATTCAAGAGATATCTCTAGACTTCTCCACGGCACATCAAGGCCTTTGTCACTATCTTTCTCCCTATTCTCTATTTCCTATCAAGGGCTAAGCCATTCATCACAGTGCATATGAAACATTATGCAACCTGTTTCCAGTTTCTGATCCATAGTGTTGTCATTTATTACATAATAACAAACATAAATGTCAAAATGGACACCTTCATTCATTTCAGAGGTTGCCAATTAGTGTATTTAGTATTTTACAAAATATCTTTCATTTAATCCTCACTATACCTAACTAGAAGATGCTATTTGAATATTCATTTGCAAATGATAAAGCTGAGGCCAAGAAAAGTTAAATAACTTTTCTAATAGGAATACAGAAAGGAAAAGAATCTAGATTCAAATGCTGATCAATATAATTCCATGACCTTTCTTTCTAATACTTCTTTCTAATACTTCCTCACCTTTTTGTATATTCATTCACAGAACTCAAATACAAATTTTAAATTAAAGAAAGTATTAACATTGTAGCATTGTAGTTTTAAAAGTAAAAAAGGAAAGGTTGGGTTTGTATTATTCGGAAGTGACCTTAAATTCACTTACTAGAAAGTATTAATTAACAGATATATATCTGATATATATATGTGTGTATATATATAAGAAGAGGGTCCCCAGAATTTTACTCTTCACTTCCTGGCCTTTATATCTCTGTCATCAACTCTCTCCAATGTGTTGGGTCACTTTAAACTAAATAAATATTTCTAAATTTATATATGTTCCAGGTTTATGAACATCCTGTAATATTTTTCTGATTATAACTTAGATGTATTTTTGTTAATCATCAATGGCTTTCATTCCTCTTTATCTTGTAGGAGGTAGGGTTCCCAGAATCTCCAAACTTTGATTGCATAGCATGACAGGTATTCATTAAACTGTTCTGTTTTTGTTTTTATTCTTTACAATGCAAAAGAACTCCAAATTAATCCCCCTTAGTCCATAGCTACAATTTATCTTTTAAAAAATATTCAGTTTTTAAATTGGGTCTGTTTGATGCTAATGAAGCTTTAGAAAAACTTTTAAGATTTTCTTGTTTGGCCCATCAGTCAACATATTGATAATCAGTAAGTTGATAATCAATCATTTATTAAAATCACTATAATAATAAAGCTTAAATAAAATGACCTTCTCACTTGATTAACCCCCAACTTTAATACAAAGTAGTAGTTTCCTGTATCTTAGTGATAATGTTAATTTAGCCAGCAAGTTATTGAATATAATATGTATGTATGTCTATGTAGCAGGTCCTGTTCAAAGAACTCAGAGGTATAGAAATAAAACAATCACCATTTCATTACAGGTACATCAACATATGCAGGAAGACCAAAGTCATTCTGAAATAGAATTTTGTAAATGAAGCAGTAAGAGACAAAGAATGGTAAACTTTACCAAAGAGATCATTGGTCAAGTCTTCCCAGAAAAAGATAAAACCTAGGCTGAGTCTTGAATATGTGTGTTCAGAATTGAATTCTGATTTAAGCAATAGTAAAAGCCCAAACCTTACAATATATCAAGTTGAGAGTATACAAAAAACATTTTCTCATTCATTGCTTGACTTAATTCTCCACTCTATGAGTTAAGGTTAAGCTAAAAGCTAACTGAACTCTGAGGACTCTCACTTTCAGATGATGGAACTAAGGCCAGAGAGGATAAATAAATTTTCAGAAGTCTAAGAGTTAATGAATAGCAGCTAGTTGTTGGTATGAAACGCAACACCAATGTAAGGATAGGCTTAAAAGCAGTGGAGTTCTGGAACCAACATGTACTAGCTGAGGAGTTCCAACTGCTACATATGCAGGAATTTGGAAAGTCTGTTGTCAAATCCTTGGTAGTTTGAAATAGGCTATGGTGAGGCTGTTTACACTACAGAAATTGGCATATGCTATAAATAAGTCTTCTTAATTTTTTTTTAATTTTCAGTTTGCCAGCAAGCTACTGTTTATTTGGCCAGTGTTTCTTTGCAGAAAACTGTCTCTATAAAATTCTTATACTACTACAAAGGGCTGGACTTAAAGACTCCCCACCAATGACTTCTCTTTGATTTAGTAGTCAGTTTTTGAAAAGGCATGTCCTGAATGAAATGTTATTGAAACTCTGTGAACTGACAAATGAAAGTAACAGTCCTGCCAAATGAATTTTGATAATGTCAAATGTTTTTGATAAAATGTATCATGTATCTAATTCTTGTATAGAAAAAAAATGTTCTACCTTTAACAGAAAATAAATGTAGATACTGACAAGTTGATTTATATTTTTCTGTCATTCCTGTCACTCCCTAAATCCAGTTCTACTTTTGCTTATCTTATAAAACCTATTATCAGCATTATGGGAGTTTACAAAGGTTATAGCATCTCAGAGATTATTTACATTTTTTGTTTGTTTTTGGTTTTTTGGACACACCCAGTGACGCTCAGGGGTTATTCCTGGCTATGTGCTCAGAAATCATTCCTGGCTTTGGGGGCCATATGGGATGCCAGAAGATCGAACAGCGGTTAATCCTAGGTTAGTGTGTGCAAAACAAACGCCTTACCGCTTGCGCCACTGTTCCGGCCCCTATTTACATTTTTTTAAATCAAGATATTTCGAATAAAAGAGATTTTTTTCTATTAATCCAATGTTAGAAATAATCAAACCTACATATTTGTAAAAATGTCTTTCATGACCCTACACATTTAATGTGGCATCGCTTCTTTTCCTCCCTTTTCTAAAAGTATTGTCTGCCTGACTCGACCTAATTTACAAATAATTTTAACAAAATGTTAATAGAAGCTACTAAAATGTACATAAGTCAAACCAGGCCAATCTCCCAATTAAAGTATCTTGAAGGGAATAAGCAGTCATTTGGGGACCTGTACAAAGTGCTACTTTGTTAATTCACTTCTTCCATTTTATACAACCCCACTTCATACCAGCTTACTGTAGATCTCTTGAAAACTCCACAAGTAGCATACTTGAAATATCAGGCATTTTTCTTTAAAACATCTGGGATTCTCTTCAAGTACTGGTAACTGAGGTTTATGTGCTGGTGTTTCTATGTGGGTGAGAGATATTTACAGATATTGAGTTTGCTTTAAAAAAACATTATTTTTGTGCCTCTTGCTATACTCTTTGTAGGCTTAGGATGAAGACATTTTCTTTGAGCTACTGTTAAGCCACATATACTAAGTTTAAGTCTGCTCAAAAAGGAAAAAGAAAAAAAAAAGCAGAAACATTAGATAACTATTCACAGTTGGGATTCTTTGTCATCTAAGCTACCAAAAATATTTTGTTTCTAGAATTTACTTGGAACACACAATTTGGGAAGAGTTTACTATGAACCTATTAAGGACCGGCATGGAAACATCCTCATAGTTACCATCAGAGAAGTAGAGATGCTCTATTCGTTTTTTAATGGCAAATGGATGCAGATCTCAAAGCTGCAAAGCCAGAGGAAGTCTCTGTCAACACCAGAAGAGCCTACAGCCTTAGACATTTTACTGATAACCATCCAGGTATGTAGTCTTTTCAGTTTCTTAATATACTTAAAGCAAACGTATTGAGGTCCTAGTGAAATACATGAGGATCCATTTACGCAAGCAGTGATGGAGTAGAAAAATAATGGAGACATTAGTCATTGCATATATTTCACACATAAGATAAATTCAGAAACTAATTTTGGGGGGTTTTTTTGGAGGGTGTTACACCAGGTAGCGCTTAGGGGTTACTCCTTGCTCTACACTCAGAAATTGCTCCTGGCAGGCTCTGGGGACCATATGGGATGCCGGGATTTGAACCACTGATCTTCAGCATGCAAGGCAAGAGCTTTACCTTCATGCTATCTCTCTGGCCCCTCAGAAACTAATTTTTATTTCTCACTTTCAGATCTAGACTTCATCAAATAATAGGCATTTTGAAAATTTACTAATAAACCAATGAGAAATACTGGAAAAGTTTTTGAATAAAGCTAAAAACATTAAACCTAGCTTTGAATGGACCATAATAATAAAAAATTCTATACTACACCCACATATATATGCACATATATGTATGTATAAAACACTTTGAATAAACTTCTTACACATACTTTTACGACTTATTTTTTGAAGTAACGTCGCATTATATAACATTATATAAGTTTCATGTGTGTATCATGGGCATATATTTATTCTTGCTTGTCCTTCACAAAACTCCCTTAGGATAGATTGGCATGATTAAATACATGTTAGGAGTAATATAACTTAGGTTCAAAGATATGAAGTGACATATGGCCACACACAGAGGCAGATTTAGTGAAGCTAATGAAACTTTAACATCCTTCAGTTTTTTATGCACAAGCCCTTCCAAGGCTCTCAGAGATCTGAATAATTTCGCATTCATAATTTTGTTCTTTTTCCTTAATGAAGGTCCCCCAAGTTAAATTAAGTTCACGTCCCACTTTGCTCAGCAGACAATTAGAAAGTGACAGGATTGAAATTCGAACACACATTTTCTGATTGAAAGACTTTTATTAAAGGAATAAGTGAAATTCACAAATTTTCTTGACTTTCTTAAAAACAAGTCACCCAAATTCAAAATTCAGGCTACTCAGATCTTGACTGAGTCTAGATGCCACAACTGGGCATTTAAAAAAATGTTGTGTTCTATAGAATACTCCAGTTATGTGGAAAAACTGACAGAACCATCTCCTTTGAGTAGATTCAACCACTGGCTCATCCACAAGATAGCCAGAGAAATGGAAAGGGAAGAAGTTCCATCTAAACATGTCAAATCCAATTTTTGTACACCCTCAACTCACCTTTAAAAGCTACTTAAAAGCTAGGATATCTAACTTACTTTCTTTGCTCACTAAGGAAGGGGTAGCTGGTACAATAACCTCTCCTTTCCATCATGTGCACTTTCTGTAACCAGACAAAATCCAATGTAGAAATGATAAGCTAATTGGCCAAAGCCAATATTTCTGGAGTTGATTGTCTGGAATTTGGATTCATCTGAAATTGATAAGTGTGTGTGTGTGTGTGTGTGTGTGTGTGTGTGTGTGTGTATGTGTGTGTGTGTGTGTGTGTGTAAAGGTGGAGACCGGGAACAGACACATTTGTAGCTCCCCTCTTCACCTTTTATAAGCAAGTGCTAAAAGAAACATTTGAAAATCATAATAAATTGAGCTTTTACAGGGTGACTAATACACTAATCCCCTATAGGGATAAACTTGGGCCTGGGCTACCTTTGCTCCTAGAAACACAGCACAACCCCCAGCATGATATAATGACTAGTTTCTCCTAGACTTATTACATTAAAAATGTGTTACAGGTGCAGAAAAATTCCAATCTGGCGAAAGGTTGTTAGAGGAGACCAAAAATAGAGGCAAGATCAGGTTTCCACACAGATCCAAGTGGAAAATTTACCCCCGCTGACTGGCACATTCCTGCCTGATGTCATTCCTATCCACCCCCACCCACTCTCCCTTATCCTCCCCACCTGATTCTCTCTATGTGCGTGTCTTTCTGTCTCTGTCTGTCCTTCTGTCTCTATCTCACTATCTCTCTGTCTCTGTCTCTCTCTCTCTCTCTCTCTCTCTCTCTCTCTCTCACTCTACTTTCCATACAGGTCTTATACTGGAAAGGAAAGGGGGAATAAAGCTATGAGGTTTGGTGTTCAAACTTTCCTAAACTTAAGTCACACATTGGCTCCACCAACTCAAATAGAGATATGAAAATAGAAAATGAAAATGGTGGTTAACCAATGAAGCAGGTGGTGTCATTCCCACAATTCAATGCTATGAACTTTTCTCAGGATCAGTAAAGTGATGACAACCAGGCTTTTGATTGGAACTCTGGATTTCCTATCTCACTCTTCACTCTAGTATTCCTTGCCCCTTAAAGGGTCCAAGGTCTCTTTCTTACACTTGAGGTACCCACAACCTGATACTTTTTCTAACCTTTTCTGGGGTTTTAGTGCATATTCCTTCTCTTCTGTCTCCAAGCAGTATTGACATGGACTTAAAAATTAAAAACTAAAGAAACTGAGGTGATCAGTGAAAATCAATTTTGTTTCCAGTTGAGCTGGTCATAAAATATTAGACTCACAAAAATATTTGTTAAAAACTGTAACATAATTATTTATAATAGTCAAAAAACATCAGTGTCCAAAAAGTTAATAAAATATGCTTATTTGTGGGGCTGGAGTGGTGGTGCAAAGTGGTAAGGTGTCTGCCTTGTGCGATAGCCTAGGATAGACCTCAATTCAATTCCTAGTGCTCCTTATGGTTTCCCAAGTCAGAAGCAATTTCTGAGCATATAGCCAGGAGTAACCCCTGAGGGTCACTGGGTGTGACCCAAAACAAACAAAAAAATTGCTTATTTTCATACAATGGGATATTATTGTGCAGCTATAAACATGAATGAAATCTATACTATAGCAGCATGAATCTTGAAAATATTTTTCAAAATAAAATAAACTACACAAAAATACCAATATTATATCATTTTATTTATATTAAATACACATAATAAGCAAATCCATAAAGGCAGAAATTAGATAAAGGGTTCCTTGAACAGTAGGAGAAAAATTTGATAAATAGTAGCTAATGATCTGATGTCACAGAAATCTAGAGGGACAATTTTAAAGAAAAATTAAAAATCCAGGATTTGGGGTAAAAAATATCTTATTTTTAGATGTTAGAAAATATTTTATAAAGTTCAATTCTGCACAGTTCATAAATCTAAGGACCCACAAAAACCACTGATAGTTTTATTATCTCTATTTTCTCTAGACAATTTAGCTTCCATTCCCTATCTAAAAATGCAAAAATAAAAACTGTAATTTTTGAAAGGCAATTATTAGTTCTCTAACAAGCACCTAGAATACCCAACTAGTGAAGAGCAATTGGATATTCTTCTCCTAGTTAATGCATTAGCTCAGCATATTTTCCCCAGAGGTCCAACCCCAGACCCTCTAACTTTTGGATCTCTCATTTCATATTTAATAAACATTATTTCAGCACTGACTTGGTGCCAGGAACTCTTCTAGGTGCTATAAGGAAAAACAAATGAATAAGTCAAGATCCATGCTCTCAAGGAGTTCAGTCAAGGGAGGTAGACAGACTTGTAAACAAATCAAGGTAAAATACAAGGCAGAATTAAACCAGGGCCTGATAAAAGCACAAACAGTGTACTATGGGAACACAAAGCAGCTATTAATTCTACCTGGTAATATCAGGGAAGGCATTGTAGAAGAGGTGACATTTGGCTGAGCCATGAAGGGTAAGTCAAGTTCACCAGAGAGAAAGAGAGATGGAAGAAAAGGAAAATTGAGGGAGAGAAGATGAAGAAGGAGAAAAATTATGAGTAGGAAGAGAGGGAGTGAAGGAGGGAGGGATAGGAAGGAGGGAGGGAAGAAGGAAGGAAGGAAGGAAGGAAGGGAGGGAGGGAGGGAGGGAGGAAAGGAAGGAGGGAGAAAGAGTAAGGAAGGAAGAGGGAGGGAGGGAGAAAGGAAGGAAGGAAGGAAGAAAAGAAGGGAGGGAGGAAAGAATGGATGGAGGGAGGGAGGGAAGATTAAATAAAGAGAATTGGGGCCGGAGAGATAGCATGGAGGTAAGGCATTTGCCTTACATACAGAAGGTCGGTGGTTGGAAACCCAGCATCCCATATGGGCCCCTGAGCCTGCCAGGATCGATTTCTGATCGTGGAGCCAGGAGTAACCCGTGAGTGCTGCTGGGTGTGACCCAAAAATCAAAAATAAATAAATACATAAATATATAAATAAATACAGATAATTTAGTAGTGGTAGGTGAAGACATGAGGCAGAAAGAAACTGGAGAAGTAGCTTTCTCCATTCCTTGGGTCAACAACAAATCTTATATAATACTTTTTTGGGGGGGCTTTTTGGGATACACCCACTTGATGCTCAGGGGTTACTCCTGGCTAAGCACTCAGAAATTGCCCCTGGCTTGGGAGGACCATATGGGATGCCAGGGGATCGAACCGAGGTCCTTCCTTGGCTAGCACTTGCAAAGCAGACACCTTACCTCTAGCGCCACCTCTCTGGCCCCATATAATACTTCTCATGCCCTTTATCAGATTAAGTTAGAAAAACTTGCATTTATGTGTTTCTCTGTATCCTTGTGTGATATTCCAAGAAAGGAAGATCATGTTTAATTTATGTTGCAGCCATTAATATTGAATTATAATGCTTTATACATAA